>SZWC01014774.1:40146-55396 GCA_023375785.1 Penium margaritaceum
CACACACACACACACACACACACACACACACATCTTTGAACAATAATCTGGACCCAAAGCTTTGATTGGAATTCTTGAGTAGAAGTAAGCGTCCCGGAGACTCGGCACACCGGGCTGCCATGGAAGCTAGCTGCAGATGGGTGGGACACCACGAGATGGCACTCCGGTGCCAAATGATTCCGCATCAAGGATCTGCATTGGTATGGACATGGCCAAGTGGTTATAGTCAGGTATGTACACAAACGTGGACGGCTCATGTCACGAAACTTCCCCATAACCCAATGGTACGCATCTCCATGCACGTGCAAAACTGAAATGAGTGTGCAATAAGATGCACAAAGTTACATACGCACACACCCCACTCTCAGTCTTCTCTAGGCAAGCGGTAAATCCCAATTAAGTGAATGACCACCCTGAACTTTCCGCAGACCATTACCATGGTCAAGAAGTTAGCTCGCTACAAGTGCATGCCAACCCGGATGTTAGCAATGACCTTCTACTCCACAAATTGATGCATGAAATGATGCTCAACAACAATGTTTTTTGTGCATGCATTAAACACACCTATTTTCTCTGCATTCTGGTTGTCACAGTGAAGGGTACAAGATGATGCAGCTTACAGAATAAGCGCTATAACCATACCGCCTCAGCAACCCCTGCCCCCAGTTCATCGTACTTGGCCTGTGATGAGCTAAGCACAATGCAGCCATGCTTCCCACTGTGCCATGACACTACAATGACATCCAACAGGAATGCACAGCTCGTCCGAATCCGTCCATCAGGTTTACAGGTGCAGAATTTGTTGGTGTAGTCGTCTATCACCACCAAGAACTGTTAAAAAAAAGCAGGGCCCGAAACATAGTGTATTAGCCACGTATTACACCACTGGCATAGCGGAATACAAAGGAGGAAACTGCAAAATTCTCATGAGGAGGTTCAAATGAAAGTCAAAGTTAGGACAGCTGGCCATGGCTTAGTACATGAGAAAGCCAATGAGGCGTAGGTACAGGATCATGTCCACCGTCTCCCCCCTCCCCCCCTCCCTGTGCTTTAACATCCTTCTTTAAGACTCACTTGGCCTGTATGACCTTCTGTCGAGGTGGAAGGTCTACAAGCTCATCTACACAATGCTCTTGGATGGCACAGAGCTCATCCTTATTATGGAGAATCCTCTGTCAAGAGCACCTCCTTCAATGTGTCCATATTGGACACCGTTTAGTGAGATCTGTGAGTGGCTTGGACACACGTATGACATGGGCAATGTTGGCACTAGTGGATGTGGAGGCACCCTCAAGGATGCCTAGCCCTCAATGTTGCACACTACCAATGTTTGAGGAAGTCAATGGAAACCAATGGTAGAGAGTGTGGAGCATAAGGATCATAGAGTAGGAGTAGTCAGAAGCCCGTTACATTCAGGAGAACTGAATGAAAATACAACTTTGTTACATAGCATAGTAGGATTACATCAGATCCTTGAATCCTGTGATCTAAGCTTTCCAACGCATCAAGCACGCCCCACTTGGAGCAGTAATGCCACTGCTATGGCCATCGAAGTAACCCTTGGTGGGGCCGTCCACCATGTCTTGCTCTCTAGGCCATGGGAGGTGCTTCGATTGTGACCTCTTGAACCGGCCTTATCTGGCCCAGAATTAAAGGAAGAGCTTCATCCTGGCCAAGGAGATCTCCCTGGTTACCTCCTTTATGGCCCTGGTGTATTTGGAGCCTGTTGGAGTGGAACCCGGATCACTAGTGGTGGAGTATCCCATCACCCATGACGGATACAAGGTTCCACCCACCAACAACCCAAGATATGGGCTAGGCTAACTTTCACAGGACTCACTCAAATAAAGTGATTCAAATCTCAACCATGCATGGAAAAATCCAAGAATTCCAAATCTGCAATCAATGTTTTGGATCAGGTTTTCAACCATTTCCTAGTGATCAAACCAGGGAAAACGATCAACGGCACTCACAACAAGGAGCACATAATCTCAACAATCTTCCCTCTGTACCACAGCCTTGATGACCTATCCTTGGAACCTGAGGCATTTCATATCTCACAGTGCAGTCTGAGCTCCATGCAGCTTGTGTCATGCATATCCTTCGGCCGTGCCTTGGTCATGGTGCTGGCAAGCATGCTCTTTCTACCACAATGCATGATAGTTGCAACTCCCTTTGCCACCAAGTCTCACGCATAGTGATGAACAATCTCAATGTGCTTGGTACTCTTGTGCAGTACCAGGTCCTAGGTGAGACTTATGAAAAGCATGTTGTCAATGCTGAGCACGGTCCTTCAGCAGCCGCTGCAGCCACATCGCCTCTGCAGCTTCTGTAAGCGCGATGTAGTCCCCTTCGGAGCTGGACAATGCCACGTAGTCCTACTTCCTGCTTGTCCATGAAACTGATACACCACCAAGAAAAAAAATGTACACTGATATTGATTTTCTTTCAACCATATCAGCAGCCCAGTCGGCATCGGAGTAGCCGACCAACTCAAAGGATTCGTTACATGCTCTCCCTCCAAACACAAGCCGCGGTTGTTTTGTCACCTTGAGGTAGAAGAGGATCTGCTTTACCACTTGCCAATGCAGTGGTCCTAGGTCAGCAACAGAGCAGCTCACTTGGCCCTCTGCAAAGACCAGTTTGGGTCGCGTTGCCACCATGGCAAACACAACGCTACCAGCCGCGGACTGGTACTGCACGGCTGCCATCTCCTCCTTCTCCTCATTGGTACTCAGTCCCATGCTCGAGCTCAACTCACAAGTTGTGGTCATGGGTGTGCCAATGGGGTTGCACTCCTCAATGTTGTTGCAGTGGAGAACCTCTTGCATGTACGTTTCCTGCCCCATCTCTAGTGTGCGTGCCTTGTGGTCCCTCTTGATAAAGGAAACCGATGTAGTACTTGAGCTCGTCCATGTCATTCATTTTGAAACAACTGCACAGCTGCCGCTTCAGGTTCACCAACTCCTTCACACCCGACAACAAAAAGACACGTGTAGGAGGTCACACACATATAGGAGAATAATCTGGTACAACTCTGGCTGTTTTTGCACGTACACACTGTCATCAGCCTTGCAACATTTGAATCCAAGCTCGACCATGAAGCCATCCATTTTCAGCACACATGAGTGGCACTTGCCTCAGTCCATAGGGGACCTTGCAAAGCCGACACGCCTTCCCGGGTGGCGCTTCCACCCCCTTTGGCACCTCCATGAGGACCTCCTTGTCCAGGCCACCGTTGAGGAGTACAGTCTTCACATCCATTTGGTGGACATCGTAGTCACGCACTGCCGCCACGAGGAGGATGGTGCAAATGGAGGAAAATTTTTCCACCAGGGCAAAGGTTTTGTTGCAATGTTTACCCTTTCCGTTAGACGAATCCCTTTTCCACCACTCGCATCTTGTACCACTCCACCTTCCCCTCCTTGATGAGTTTTTTTTTTAGATCCACTTGGAGCTGATTATTTTCTTGCTCTTTGGTACACTGATCAGCTCCCAAAATTCCATTCTCCTCGTGGGAGGTGAGCTCAGATTTTATATCTCCCTTCCATTTAGCCCAATCCTAACACTACAACACCTCCTTGACGCTCATGGGATCCTCTTGCACAAAGAACGCACAAGTGAACCCAGTCTAGATGCCCTCTGTGGCATCGTATTGCTTTGCCGTCCTCCCCACATGTCCAATTCTTCAGGGTTGCTTCTATTGTGGTTGTTGCTGCTACTTACGTTGCTCCTATTGCTCTTTTTGTTGTCCCCTTGAGCGCTGCTCACACCGCTGGTTTGCTCCCCCTCTCTGGGAGTATGAAGAATTGGACTCATTCCCTGCCTCCTCGTTCAGCTCCACTGCTCCCGGTACTTTGGACTCATTGTCCAACTCGGTTGATCAGCCGCTGATCAGCCGCTACCCCATTTCCTAGATGGTCCTCAAAGATTGGAGCAGGGCGGATGTCACCCTCTTTTGCATCCTCGGACGTCTACCCCTTGAGGAGTGGCAGCCACTCTCCCCGCTTGGACATGCTCGCGTCCTTTTCCACCCAACGGCTATCCTCATGAAACGTGACGTCATGAATCTTCACGATTTGCTGCCTCCGTGGGTCGAAGAGCCAGTACACATTGCGCCCAATCTCATACCCAACGCAGATGCACCAGCAAGTCCATGGGTCCAGCTTGTCCCACCCCTCTTGTGCCTGCACAACAGCATGTGTAACGTAGCCAATCTTATGGAGGTGAGCCACAGTTGGCTTCCTTCTTCTCCGCACTTCTTGTGGCATCTTCTACACCTTGGACTCCGGGTCTTTTGATGGATTTTTCGGTGTCATGTTCACGATACACCCCACTGTCCATGTTGCCCCCTTCCAGTAACTTTGCAAGGGGCCAGCATCATTCAACATAGACCGGACCATGTTGAGGATTGTACGGTTTACCCTCTCGGTGACGTCATTCTGCTACGGAGAATGTAGCATAGTTTTCTGCCATGCAATCCCCTTGTTCTTCATCCATGCCGTACAGCCCTCATACTTGCCACTTTTGTCACTCTGGAACACCTTCACCTTGAACTCCATTTTCCACTCAATTGCTTCTACGAACTCCTCCATGCATGACAGCATATCACTATTCTTCTTGATTTTGTAGAGGTACATTTTGTGGCTATTGCTGTCCATGGTGGTGACAAAGTAGCACATCCCACCAATGGAGGGCTCCAATAGTCCACACACATTTGTGTGCACCACCTCCAACTTCGCCGATGCACACATTCATTTGTCATCAAACGATTGTTGTGTCACCTTGCCAACCATACACGATTCACACATGCCATTCTTGGTTGCATCGAGGCAGTTGACCTCCAGACCCCACAATGATTCCTTCTTTTCCATGTCCCTCACAGTTGAGGGAGGAATGTGACACAAGCGGCGGTGCCACAGATACGGGTCCCCATTGTCCTTTACAAGGTGGGAAAAATCAGACTCTACCCTGCTGCTGAGGATCTTTCTATGGAGCAGGTACAAGTGATCCTCTCATTTTTTACGTGCAATCACCTTGCCATCCCCCTCCTTCTGGATGATGGCCTCTTTCTTCTTGAAGATCACCTCGAGCCCCTTGCCAGTAAGGCCGCTCATTGATAGCATATTTGTCCCAAACTTGGGCATGTGGAGTACTTCGTGAATTGTGCTTGTGACAGCCTCTGCGTCCACATCTACCTTGATGCAAACATTGCCTTCACTTGTGGCCAACTATGTTCTACCGTTGGTCACCATCATGCGCCGCTCCAAGGCACTGTAGGTGACCAATGCCGCCCTCTTGCATTGTGTATGGTAGCCCGATCCGGATTCAATCACAGTGGTTCCCAGATCTTTCAAGTTGGCAGACTCTTGTACCATCATTGCATGGTCATCCTTTTTTTAGCCTTCCAGGGCTGGTCCGGCTTCTTGATGGGGCAGTTGCGTAGTGTCCTTCTTGTCCAAAGTAACTCTCCCCCTTCTTGTCACCTTTCTTGGTGTCTTGCTTAGCACCCTTTCCCTTCTCGCATCCCCTCCACCTTGAAGGTGGATGACATCTGTGGAAATTGATGTTGCCCCAATCTCTCTTCCATTACGCCACATCCATCCATTGAGGACGTACTCAGCCACCTTCAGGTGTTTCAGCTCACCAGCAGACCATCCACCAACAACGGTGATCAGGGGACGTCAACTGTCTGGTATGGCGAAGATGAGGATCATGTCTTTCAGCTAGCGATCAACCTTCCACCTGGTGGTTACACACTCGGCTATAAGGGAGTTGATTGCTGCAGGATCTCCATTATGTTTGCCTTTGTTTTCTCAGAAGGTGACAAGCTACATTGAAAGGAAGAGATGGTTAGCAAGGTTACTGGACTGGTAGATGGTGTAGAGTTTCTTCTAGGCCTCCGTAGTCTTCATGCATCCTTGAATGAGTGCGCACTGTGTCAAAACTAGTGTTGACATCAACAAGGCAAGCATCATCTTACTGTGCTTCTTCTACTTGTCCACTTGCTTTGGCATGGCAGTGTCCGTAGGAGATTTTTCTTCACCCTTAACCAGCTCAATCAGACTCATGTTATTGAGGTAGATCTCAAACTACCGCCTCCACAAAGGGAAGTCATTCCCATAAAATTTCAAGGTGGCATTGATGCTCTCTTGCTCAGTCATTTTCATGGCGTGCAGACGTAGCATCAAAGTGGTAGAGCGGGGGTCCTTTAAGGCACGTGGAACCCACTGATCCTTCTAGTCTGTGACCTGAGCTTTATAACGCATTCATGCAAACCCCATTTGGAACAGTTGAGCCCCTGCTACTACATCAAAGTAACCCTTAGTGGAGCTGCCCACCATGTCTTCCTTGCTATGCCAGGGGAGGTGCTTCGACGATGACTTGTCGAAGCAACCTTCTCTGGCCCAGAAGTCAAGGAGGAGTTCATCCTCGTCAAGGAGATCTCCCTGGTTACCTCCTTTACGGCCCTGGTGCGTTTGGAGCCTGTTGGAGTAAAACCCGGATCACTAGTGATGGAACATCCCATCTCCCATGACGGAGATACAAGATGCAAGATACAAGATGCCATCCATTAACAACCCGAGCTTTGGATATGCCTACTTTCATAATACTCACTTAAATAAATCAATTTCAAGCTAATCCTGCATGGAAGAATCCCATTATTCCATGTCTGAAATCAGATCACATTTTCAGCCACTCCCGAGTGGTCAAACCATGGAATACAATCAACGGCACTCATGGTGAGGTGTACACAATGTCACTTGGCCAAACTACAACAAGGCTGGCTGCAGCATTGCACACAATAGAGATCAAACATGAGACCAGTTCATGGCAGACAAGGAACGGAGGGTGTACCTTGGTGTAATAATCCTTTTCACTAAGACCTAGGGCCTTTGTGCCAGGATCAACGCTCTCAACACTACAATCTTGGTGTCTGGAAGTTGAGACGACTGGCCACAGAGCCCTGGAGGGCAGTGGTTGGATACATCCACCAGTCAGATAAATGAACGAGGTGCTCAATTTAGGCTAGGAAACAAGTGGTGGAGATGTAAATGAGGTTTTCAAGGGGTCAGAAACACGTGGTGAGCTGGGAGTAGGATAGTGTCATGGGTGCATGCATAGGCATAGGGGAGGTGGTAGATACAGGAGTGGCAGCAAGTGAAGCTATAGGTGCGAGCCAGAGTTGACTTGGCCACCCCGAACCCCGGCACATCGATGTGCACCTCGGCACATCGGGGTGATGGGTGGCACATCGGCCACATCGGCCACATCGGCCACCACGGTACCTCAACATTAGGGGGAAATTTGAAAATGTCCCAATCCATGCCACTTAATGTAAAATACATACTTTTTATCATTCTAATTTATTCCTGTTTATGACCAATGAAATGATAACTGATTTTCAATGTGTATAAACTGTAATATGAGGGGTACATTCTTAACTTTCTGAACACATTGGCAACACATTGATGTTTCCAGTGGTAGGTGGGTAAGCTTTGCATTACGACTTGTCAACGGCGGTCAATCGATCGACGGCAGTCGATCGATCGACGGCAGTCGATCGACCGACGGCGGTCAATCAATCGACCTGCAACGGCGGTCGAACGATCGACAGTGGTCGAGCGATTGTCCACAGTCGAGCGATCGACAGTGGTCGAGCAATCGACCACGGTCAAACGATTGACGCGGTTGATTGATTGAGGACGGTCAGCCGACGGACGGCCGAAAAACAGTCGACAAAGGTCATTCGATAAACAACGGCCAAACGATCAATGACTAGCGACTAAATGAACATTTTTGCTGTCACACTTTGGCCTTTTGAAAATCGCAAACCCAGTGGCAACATTTTCACCAATAACCCGTTGTGAATGCGTTTGAACCTTGAGTTTGAATGCAAAAACTATTATCAACATAAGAATATTGAGGTCAAATAATGTCAAAGTATGGCAATTTAGACAGTTTAACTCCAACAGTCGAAAACGATGAGGTGGCAGCATCCTTCACTTTCATTGGCTGATGTTACTTAGTGCCACTTTGTCTCACCATCCATATCTTCCACGTGTAAGGAATCTTTGAATGTTTGAAATTCAAACCCAAGCTCGCACAAGGGGGGAGGGAGGGGGGGTGGGAGGGTGTTGACATGGTGTGCCCCTTGCCATTCTACCGTTGATCGTACTCCCTGGTTAGACCACTGAGAAGTGGTTGAACACCTTATCTGACTTTAGATTTGGATTTCTTGGATTTTGCAATGCAGGATCGAGCTTTGAATCGCTCGATTTGAGTGAGTATTCAGAAAGTTAGCCTAGCCCGAAAATCGGATGTTGGGCGTGTGGAATCTGGTATCCGCCATAGGTGGCGGGATAATCCACCGCCAGTGATCCTAGTTCGTCTCCAATGAGCTCCAAAGGCACATGGGCCATGAAGGAATGAATGTGGATGTTCCCCTGGACCAAGGCGAGTCCCTCCCCACGTTGGGATGACAGGAAGGGCGCTTCGACAGACCACCGTCGAAGCACCTCCCGTCACTCCCGTTTGTGGGCATGGTGGGCGGCTCGGCTCCACCAAGGGTTACTTCGACGGCCGTAGCAGGGGCTCTACTGCTCCGATTTGGGCATGCTTGGATGCGTTGGAAAGCTTAGATCATAGGCTGTAAGGGGGGAGGGGGGGAAGGACAAGGCACTCGCCGAATGCAAGCTCGGACAACATCGGGGCCCCATCGGGGTGAACCGGGGTTCCGCGGCCGCGGTAATAGGGTCACCCCGGAACCCCGGTCAACACTGGTGCGAGCGTAAGCTTAAGAGCAGGGGAGTCAAAGGGATTGCCTTTAGGGACAAGAGCAGGGAATTCTGCAAGTTCCAAGTCAGGTGCATGCACAGGAGAGGCCACCAGGACTGCTACAGAGGTAGGTGCAGGTGTGGCCACTGGAAAAGAAGCGGCAAATGGTCCCACCGCAAAAATAGTAAGATTGTGATTGGCCGGCAACTAAGTGACAGGTGCGAAGGCCCAGAAGGCCTCTTCCATTGGCCTAGAGTCCCCCATCCATTGGAAATCTGCACAGCTGGGAGCATGGTCAGTATCCAAGGAGAGAATGGATGACAGGTCTTGGTAAGTGAGAGCCTCAAAGAATATGTCGTCCTGGGAGTGAATGACACGGTGAAGAGCAGGATCCCAGAAGCACCAGCCCTTTAACTGTGGGGCAACTTCTAGAATTGTGAAAATGTGACCCCACGGTGAGACCCTGGACCCTTCATGGTCTTTGGTACACCAGATGCATGCCAGGAGCCCCGGAAAAGAGTGAGGTGCACGTTGGCACGGTGGTCAAACCAGAGCTTGTATGGTGTGACATGGTTTAGCAGGGGATTGTGTGAGAGGCTGTTCCACACCTACATCATGTAGAAAAAGCCCTTGAATTCAAAGGTATTCAGGAGAATACATTTAGATTGCATGGTGCAAACCGTATCCTTCATGGTATGTTTCTAGTGCTTAGATACACCGTTCTTCTCAGGTGTAGCAAGGGCAGAGAGCTGGTGAAACACATTGTTCTTGGCAAAGAACACGTCCATCTTGTCAAGGAGATCTCTGCCACGATCCTACAAGAACATGTCGAATGTGTGGCAAGACTAGCGCTAAGCCATGGCCAGCCACAAGCAAACTGCCAGGGTGGTGTCCCACTTGTGGTGGAGGTTTTGGACCCACTGCATCCAAGTGAATTTTTCAGGGTAAGGATGTACGGACCCCGCTCTGAAAGCGACTCAAGTGGGAGCAGGCCAAGAAGGTTGGAGTGGAACAGCTCCAACAGGCGCCATATCCGGCAGGAGGATTCAGGGTAGATTCAGCAACACATCTTGCCTTGGACATAGAATACACCACTGGACGTGGGCAACTTGTTGAGTGAAGCCGCTTCAAGAATGACTGCGGGCTTCTTGTAAATGAGCTTGGACATAGTGACCACGCTCACATGACATTAACAGTGATGCAGCAGATGTTGGTGCGAAGGCAAGAGCACACCAATGACAAACACATGCACAACAGAGGACAGAGTGGAGGTGGAAAAGGAAGACCATCGAATAACGCAATATCGATCATATGTGAAAGAGGCACAGAGCACAACAGCATGAGTGTCACAAGAAGACACTCTGGCATGATAAACAGAGTGTTCAACAGAGAGACCCATCCAAGTACAGACACAAACAAAGAGCAAAACAAGCTCGAGAGCATGGGAAAAAAATCACACAAGAATATCCGGGGAGGGGGGGGGGGGGGGGGGGGGGGGGNACAGAGGTGGAAAAGGAAGACCATCAAGTAACGCAATATTGATCATATGTGAAAGAGGCACAGAGCACAACAGCATGAGTGTCACAAGAAGACACTCTGGCATGATAAACAGAGTGTTCAACAGAGAGACCCATCCAAGTACAGACACGAAAAAAGAGCAAAACATGCTCAAGAGCATGGAAAAAAATCACACAAGAATATCCGGGGGAGGGGGGGGAGGGGGATGGGCCATCAAACAACACAAGCTGAATTCCCAGGCAATGGCTGACCAGACCCTGTGAAGGGAGCAAACAGAGCTGACCGAACCAGGGGCGACAAAGGCAGGACAACAGCAGGTCATGTGATTGGAGGCACCGGGCAATGATCCAGGTTGCACTCCCCTAACGGATACTCATTGACACTGAGCAACACGACATGGAGCACTCACCCTCTGTTGGATGCTTAGCAGAGTGCTCCAAATGATGACGGAGAGCACAAGTTTGCAACTCATCAAGCCAAATGGTGCTATCAGGCCTAATCTCATCCTCATCCCACCTCAACTGAACTCCTCCTACGACATCATCACGGAGAAACGATTACAACAAGACAACCTAACCATGGACCACTTAATTTTTCAACACAATCGCACCTCCTTGAGTGCAAAGCTCCGGCAGCTGAAGGAGCCCGGACATGGTGCAATCTCACGTGTCCTGGTCCCTGCTTCTGCATGGGGAAGCTGCCATCGCTGCTGGTGTCATGGCCACAGCATGACTAAACAGTGTAGAGCCAGAGCCGTCCACTGCGCATGCACCGTCTGGAACCTGCACGTGATCCAACTCCAATCAAGGGGCTACAATCACTCCTTGTATTGATGGGCACTCCCACAGTTGTAGAAGTGGACAAAGAATCCACTGCATCTACTTGCAATTGTTTTTCTCTTCTGCCCCTTTGTCCACCTATTCCTCTGGGTGGTTGGTGCAACTTTCTGAGTTTTCTCAGTCAAAGGAGAGGAAGTGGAGGAGGGAGAGAGAGAGAGAGAGAGAGAGAGAGAGAGAGAGAGAGAGAGAGAGAGAGAGAGAGAGAGAGAGAGAGAGAGGCAGAGCCTCAGGTGAGGGTGGTCGGAGTTGTTGCAATCATCACTACGACAAGTGGACTTGACTGATGTGGTCGGGCTGCCTCCTTGGCCATTTTCTTCAGAAGATTGTAGCACTGAGTCCAAGGGAAGACCTGAAGGGACTCAGAAAGCTTGCCAAGTATGACACGCTCAAAGCCTGGCAATAGGTTTGAGTGCTCCACATGCGGCCCATAGCTGCGACCCAGCACCAGTCCAAAGGGGGGTGTAGATGTGTATGGCTTGCTGTCAATAGTGAGCTGCCAGCTCCGACAATCCCTGGTGGAGAGAGTGGAACTTGACGATCTGAGCCACCCTTGAAGCATGCGTCTTCATAGCTAACAGCGTCAGCGCTACCTTCCACCCATGGTGGGGTTCTGCCCTGGTCTTTGTCCCTGCTCCAGAAGGGCCAAAAATCACTGCCTCCTACGGCAGGTGCAAAGGAAGTTGTGCTTTTCTCGCCCTGCTGCCTGGACCTGGTGTGGGTCAGACTTCTGGTATTGGCTGTGGTAACAAGCCCAGAATCTCTCTGAATCTTCCCACAGCTGAAATAGTAATTCCCAGCTGCAAGATTCCATCTCGCTCATGTAGCAGGCTGGGGGAGTCCCAAATTCTTTTGGTCGCTGCTTTGTGGGGAGGGCGACCTCAAGCTCTAGGGAAGGTGGGCATTGTATAGGGATGCCAGCATCAAAAGGGACTCCCCCAATAAAGAATTATTCCATCCATCTCCAGGATTGCCAACGGATCAATGTGTCAGGCAGTAAGCTGTGCTACAACTGGCAAAGGTCCTCGTGAAGTACACGGACTTCATGTGCTCATTTGTATGCAGCAGTCTCCTACCGGAGTCCTCCTGCTCAAGAGGGCTGCTGCTATCTGGATGAGACATCAGAACTGGATTGCCGGCCCAGTGGTACGCCTCCATTGGCTCCATGTATTGAACATTGGGAAATCCCTAGGATCTCCAGCAACAGCTCACGTGTATCCTGAAGTGTTTCAATCAATAGCTGATGCTTTTGCCACATCCCTTCTTGCATCCACTGGAGACTGATGATCGCTTGCAAGCATGGGCTTGTCGCACCTGACATGGAAGCTTTGCCGGGGCTCTGCCAGATGCTTACCCTTAAAAGTGTCGGATACCATGTGTGCAGGAAATTCTGGGTTTGCAAGAGAAATTCATCAAAATGCCAAACCATCAGCCTTTCACAAGGATCTAAGATGCTGGGGGAAAATGATGTCTGGATCCAAAACTTGGCAAAGACATTAATGGCGTAAGCAGTCGTCTTCTTGATGTGAGCAAGGAGATGCTGAAATCAGCGGACCTAATGGTAAAATCAGCAAGGTCAAGATCCTTAGACAGCCCCTGTGCATGTTGTCCACAGATCGTTTCCTCTTTCCTCCCTTTCTTGTCTCACCTTCTGTGCACTTTCCGAAGTGTAGATGGAGGGTTGCCCTCATCACCCCCTCAGCAGTCAAAGCTGCTGCTTCTACTGTGGTAGGTGTTGTGCAGCTATGCAGCTGTGCAAATTTTATGGTGGCCACGTGAATTGTGGTTGCCCTGTGCAACAGCATAGTGTAACTGCATATCTTNTGTTGTTGCATATACGCTAACATTACAGTGTTTCTACTGAGATGCTCCGCTTCTCCGCTGCTTCGCTATTTCTATCGCACTGCCCCTGTTTCCCACCGGCCATGGTTGCTAGTTCTGCTGTGCTGCCATAGTGGTGCAGCTATGCTGCCGCTGCCACATGGCAGCTGCTACAACATTGCTTCCGGCTGCTTCTAACAGGCTGCTGCTGCTGCTACGCTAGATTTGCAACTCTAATGTAGACTTTTTGGCTGCTCCGGCCACCAGTGGAGGTCCTCCACAGTGTGGAGGCTTGTGCGATGTGATCTGCTGCTGCTGCTGCTGCTGATGGTCTTCTCTCACGGTCACATGTCTGCTACGAGGAACCACCTCAGCATTGTGGGTCCCCTCAGGACCGAGGTGCAGCCTTGACTCTCACTGTTGCTGCCGCTGCTGCGCCTCTACTGCACAGCTCAGCAAGGGATGACTCACTACTGTGATACCAAGAGAAGTTCCCTAGGAATCTCCTAACATTCTTGTCACTGACATGTAAATGTTGTCCATTCAGCTCATGCACTAGCACATAAGGCAGGTGCAAGAACAGAAAATGTCTGGCTAGGAGAAATGTGCACAGTCTCATAAGCTTCAAAATCCTAATCAGGAAGACATAAATGGCAACTCACAAACTCATACTATAAGTAGGTATCCCGGCTCACGGTAGGTTATGCAAGTGGAAGATGAGTTGCCCTAATACTGGCCCAAAATCACAGTTTTGGTTGTGACAAGGTGCAAAAGAATCCAAATGCAACACCATCTGAACGTAGAGATGTAGAACCTCAAGCTCAACACTACAAATTCATACTCCTCCTATTCTGGTATCGATTGGTGGACAAAAAATGCAAAAGCATGCAGAGCCGGCCCACAGCTAGTCCACAGGGATAAATCTACCCTCTGTAAAGAAAAGAGTGTACCATCAAGTATTTGGGAACACATGGTAGCTGGTCAAGAGCTGCGGATGGATGCATCACCACATGATGGCACTCAAGCTGATTCCGCATGCGTATGGTCACGGCCAAGTGGTCACAGTCATTTGTATGCGGATACGGTAACAATTCACATTACAATACAGGAAATCACATTGAGGTGGAGCTCATCAAGCTGCTCAAATTTTCTTTCCACAAACTGTATCAAACATGCTTCATTGTTTTTCTTTAATTGAGAGTGACCATGTTGCCAACTCCACGGAGCACTGGTGTGAGAGCATCCATTCACAAGTAGCATGCATTTCCTTTACTTTTTCTTTTTCCCCTTCACCTGAAACCGGAGTGACGTCATGCCTCTGATGATGTGGCTCACTGGCTCATAATCCACAAAAGGACAACCGGCATGAACCAGTGGCAGTTTCACTGACTACTTTGTGTTTGGTTAGTATGCAACCAAGGAGAGTTGCTAAGCGTTGCTACACCTCCACAATTCTAGCAAGTTCTCAACAGCTTGTTGATTCCACTCCACAGTTCAAGAGTGCACTGTGGTTTGTTACTTGATGACATGGGTTAGTGCTGAGTCTCACGTCAGAAAAAATCTGATTTTTCTTTTTTCAGTGTCGTAACACCAAAGCGAGTTGCTGGGGGCTTTGGTGTGGGAGCACGTGTCCCAAACTTACGTAGCTGAAGCATACAAGTCCCTAAAGTTGGCTCATGGGTTTCTATCTCCTAACATCTATGGCCCACAACGTGTCAACCTCCAGACATTTACGCCGTTTGGCCGAGGGCATTTTGGCAACATACCCCAACTCATGGTGTTCTATTCCACAAAATTCTGACAGGTTCCAATTCTTTCCAGGAGTGTCCACAGAACCATTGCAAGCCGTCTTTTTGTTTGATGTTGTTTGTTTGACTTCTTGATGATGTTATAAATTTGTAAAGACATGCCTTGATATTCTCAGAACCCCCAAACTTCTTTATGGATTATCTTGAAGCAGCCTTTCAAGACGTGACGTTGCACACGTCGCTCGACTTGAGAGCCCAATACCCGGATTATGTCTCAATCTTGCTTCCGCCATTTCCTACATGTGCTCAACAGTTCTGGAACTTGTCCTTGAAATGCAGTTTATGCTCATGGAAAATAATCAAAGTGTCCCGATTCCTTGAAGTATCTTATTCTCTGTACTATCCACATTCCTCTCGGCATAACAATTGCTATCAAAATGCAGTGGCAATGGAAGGAAATCCATCAATTTGACTCTAACAAGAAATCATCACGAAACTCCTCACCATGTACCCACCATCCAAAATGCCGCAGACCTCGTGAAAGCTGTA
>SZWC01014774.1:55629-67647 GCA_023375785.1 Penium margaritaceum
TCCTGTAGTACAAGTTGTTAGTGGGGGACTTTGCCAAATTTCTGGCTTGGTCCACAACTTAGAAGTGCGATCTGTTACTTAGGGACTTACCCACAATTATGACTGCAGGTCCACGGACAGGTTTCAAACCCTGTCAGATTCCACCATTGAACTCAAGCGAGGTGTGTCAAAACTGTGCAAGGGACCCCTCGAGCACATGCTAAGGGATCTGTACCCCAGGAAAGGCATTCTGCACATGAGGAAAGGCGCTATGACTAGTGGACGCCAGAGGAGGCGTTAGGTGTTTCTGTGGTGGGTGTGACCTACACTTTGGCAAGGCTAACTTGGACTACTATCGGCCAAATCATGCATGGTTTTGTACGCGAGAAAGCTCATGAACAGCACCATAACTTGTCATATCATGTTAGTTTCCAAAATCCAATGCAAAATTGCTCTTTTCCTTTCGCAAACGTGACTATCTCTTGCATAATTCTCACATAGCTTGAGGCGACAAGAAAGCTCACACTTAATGTCATGTTTGCTCAAAGGAAGGAAGTGAACCACACCGGGTGGCAAGCACATAAGACCTCACATCTCTGAAGGCAACTAAGATGGTGAGCAGAGCAAGAACGCCTAGTGACGAGCAACATTAACCGGCTAAGACTTCTGTAAGGGAGGATCAGCAGCACCCAGTCCACAAATGCTCTCCAGGCACGACAAGCAGCAGGGACAGGCTTCGCGAAAAGTGGCACAGCTCTACCGACTCTGACAGCCAATTATGTGATGGGCCCCTCGGGCTCAGCAAATCTCTTGCCTCTGCCGTTGCCTGCCAAGACGACACATGGCATGATGGTAGGAGGTGTTGGTCGACAACCATCTGCTCCGAGAAATTCCACATGGCCATGAGGAGCTTCAAAACGCGCGCTCGCGGGAAGTAGTGCTGACTAAGTGAAATTGTCAACATTTGAGTGAACTCCAAATCTAGCCGGTACTTTCCAAACTGCTTTATGCCTTAGATACAAAGGGACAGGCGGTTTGGATGTGGCTGAAGAGTTTGGATATACACTTTACCATTGCATGAGTCAACAAAATTGAAAGAAAAATGACATCACAGCCTCCCTTCTGCATGGAAAAATGTTTAGTTTAATCTGAATGTAGTCTAATGGCAGCAGGGGACCGGTGGATCAAGATCAACAGCTTACGCAGCCACTCTCACGTTGTCAACTGTACGTTTTTTACCTCTTAATAAGATAAATCTGATGTGGCAATATTCTATGCAAATCCACCAGAGAACTCGGTTAACTTCGTGCCTGCTATCCTTGCACACTTTTAGGAGGCTGAATGAAAATTCTTGTTCACTGTACAAACTTCAACACTTTCATCAGCATTCCAGCGTGGAACACTATGAAATGTTTTTGCATGAAATCATCCTCGGCAGTGATATTACCCCCAACAAACTCCATTTCCACTATTGCAACAGCCTCAACTATAACATTTGTCAAGTGATTACAATGTTTGACATCTTGGAAAACTTCTACAAATGAGTGTGGTATCTGATCACATCAACTACATACACTAAAAAGCTTGGATGTAGGAGTGAAATGGCTCATGACCTTAAAGCCACAATCCATATCATGATGGCAAAAATTCACAGTTTACGGATGCCTTGTCGCTGTTAGAGATCGACAGCGTTGATAGGCGTGACCAACAACTATATTGGACCTACATGAAGCGGGGTCATATCTTGTGTGACTTTGGAAAAATGAATAAACAGTCCAAAAAGGGGAGGAATTTGTACAGAAAATATGAGGAGTCAAGAAACGGCAAAGGGCAAGAATAGACAACAAACCTCCTGACTGGTTAGAAATGTTTTTGCCAGCCAATTATCCACATGAATGGTTCTTCACGCCACAGGTGAGGGCGTCTAAGATAGAGAAATTTGATGAGGAATACAAGAACGACCAACCGGCGATACAACTATGAGTGCAACTGAGGGTTTGCTAGAGTCATGAACTGGTACCAATACTTCTGGACGAGGGAGCTTCTCACGGTTTTTCAAGCAATGAGATGGTTGTAAATACAGGCTTGTACACCAAACCAGGGTTGTTTAGCGGAAAACTCATCCACAGAAGACTCCATACATGCCAATTTCATGAACCAGTCTGAATGAAAATCAGGGAGCTGCAGGATGTAAAAACACTGAGTTCTTGTCTAATTAATGACCACAAGTCATTCTTTTTGGCGAGATTTCCTGTATCGGAAAGATCCACAAGTTGACTCAAATAGTGGTGTAGTCTACATGAGCACTAATGGTCAAAAGCAACACATGCATCTGATTGTAAGACTCACAACACAGTGATGGCTATAGGTGTTGAACAGAGAAACCAATAAGAACCACTATCCCCTTCCGCAGAAAGAAAAAGAAGATACCAACCTTGAGGAGCTACAGTTTCCACATAATCTGACCTACCAAGTGGATATCATCAAATCCGAGACTCTAGTAATGACATCAAGAAGACAACATTCTTCACCGGAAACGGGTACTTGGATTTCACGGTCCAAAGCTCCACTATTGCAGTGTTGAGTTGATGGGTGTTGATGCTCTTGAGTCCCGACAACTTCTGATACATGCATTCATTAATGCGAGGTTGTTGGCCGGTGCCTCGCATTGTGCTGAATATAATCCTAACAAGAATTGGCAGAGGCAAAGGGTTCACTGAGCCCGAGGGGTCCGTCACCGGGTTGGCCATGGGACTCGTCGCTGTTGTGCCAACTGCAGCAAAAGATGTCGCTACTGTGTAGTTCATCTGGAAAGTGTTGGTAGTTGCGTTGTACTGATCCTCCATCGCCAAATTCTTGTCCACTGACTGCTGCTGATCTTCGGGTACTCTTTCTCTGTTCACCATTGTTTTTGTAAGGTCTGAAAGCTTTTAAATAGTGGAGGATGCTGTCAGGTAGTTCATGTGTCGGTTGTCCCTCCAGTGCCATTGCACTCTAATACCATGTGTTATGCCGAAAGGAAGAGAGGATGATTCGAGGACTTGGGAAAATGAATAATTTGTATTAGATGGCAAGTGTACTTCAATGACCATTATGTCAAGCACATATGTACAATGACCATTATCAGAATGAGGCATATGTTGGGTCCTCTGCGCTCAAGCTGAGTGACATGTGCCAGGTCCCGCTGTGAGTGGTTGCTTCGAGAAGCTCCACCAAGAAGTTGGGGGCTTTCAAGAATATCGAGGAGCGGTTTTAGAAAAGCCCAGCACCGTTGAGAAGTTGACCAAAGAATATCAAAACATCAACATGGTTTGCGGCAATTCTATTGGTCTGCCTGGAATGTGTTCAAAGTTGTCTAAATCTTATGGAACGTAGCACCGGAGGGCGGGACAGGTGGCCAAACTTCCCTCGGCCAGTGGGCGTACAAAATCCCGAGGTCAATGCACAGTGGGCCATGAATGAAAGGACAAAAAATCTCACTCGCGAAGTTTAGGGCCTCGTGTATGTCAAGGACATAACAAAAAAGGGAAACACCATGAGTATGAGGTATATGTCGGGTCCTTGACATTCCGACCAAGCAAAGCAAGCAAGGTTACGCGAGCAAGGTTTTGTCGAGAAGCTCCTCCTAGGATTCAGTGAGCTTCGAGAATATAGAGGCGCATCTAAGTAACATTCTAACGTCACCCAGAAGTTGATCAGAAAATGTAAAAATGTTTATGTACATTGCAATACTTTTATCAACCTTTCTCGACGGTAGTAGGTATCAGAAGCTTCTGGAACAGAAAACCAGAGTTCGGGGGACGTTGGCCAAAATTCCCTCGACCGAGCGGCGTAACAATTTGGAGGTTGACGGGTGGTGGACGATGAATGTAATGACAGAAATTCCCTCTCATGGAGCTTAGGGACTTGTGTACATCAGGGCCGTAACACTCTCCCTCCCCTTTTAGCCATGACATCCCTGAGCACTAGCAAACGTATGCCGGTGACCATGTTAATAGCCATCAAACAAGTGATCGATGTTTCGTAGGTTGTGGTAGGGCTCCCAGATGTTATGCGCAGTGACATAGCCGTGCCACTTGACAAGGTACTTGGTCATTTTTCCATAGCATGGATATCCAAGGATGCCTTCAATGACGTACTCTGTATCCACTTCCACATGCACGCGAGATGGAGGTGCAACGGCTCAGTCGGAGAAGTCCGTACTGGGGTCTCTGTAGTGCTTGAGTTCATTGATGTGGAAGATAGGGTGGATCGTCATGATTTCGGATAGGAGAATTTAAGCAACTACAGGGATTAGCATTCGTTCAATCTCAAACGGTCCAAACTATCAAGGTTTGAGTTTTTCAAGGTCATGTCCTCGTTGTTTGATGTTCGTTGAGCTGAGGAGAACACAGTTGCCGGCATTGAACATGTCGTCACTGTAATGTCGGTCGACTGCTCACTTCATAGCTACTTAAGTCTTCACAAGAGTCTACTGTGTTTCCTTTGAAATGTTTTCAAAGTCCCTGTGGTGGATGTTGACCACAAAGATGTTGTTATGACTCTGTATTCCAACCAGTGTGGCGAGGCCTTTGTTATCAACCACTTCAAAGGGAATTTTACCAGTTGTGGTAGAAGTGGCAAAGTTGTATGCGAGTTTGGCGGTCGACAGTTTCACTATCCAATAAGTGTTGTGCAGCTCGCATTATGTGAAGAGAAGCTAACTAAGCATCTCATTGGTCCGCTTCATTTTTCTGTCCTTTTGAGGATGAAAATTCATTGATACTTGGATCTGGCTTCCATAACACGTCATCAGCTTGTGCCAAAAACGGCTAGGGAAGCATCCATCTCTGTCAACGATGATCGCACATAGCACATCAAGCAGTTGTACGATCTTGTTTGAGAACAGCCGCATTGTTCCTTTTGCGATGATGGTGTGCTTCATTGGGATGAAGTGCGGCATCTTTTAAAAAATTTCCACCACGACGAGGATGGTGTCATACCCCTTGGAACTGGCAGGCAGTCCTGTCACAAAGTCCATGCTAATGTCAGCCCAGGGATCCGTCGGAGCAGGTAGGGGTTAGAGGAGACTTGGTGGCCTTGTGCAACAAGATTCTTGTCTCTCATAGGTGTCACAAGATTTACAGAAGTTTTACATGTCGGTCTACATCTTATCCCACCAGTATTAGTAAGTAGTGTTTCCCAACTTCTTCAGTGTCTTGACTTCACCGAATTGTGCACATGGACCTGTGTCATAGCATTCATCAAATAGCTTTCTCAGTAGCTCTTCATTTGGTGGCACGACAACTTGGAGAGGGAATCACCATCGCCAGTAGGAGTTGTCGAACTAGAACTTGGTCTTGTCGTACGCATCGTCTTGCATGGTACGGGTCTTGTTCGACAAGCAACGTATTGAACTCAACCATCAAATTTGAGCGCCAACTTAGAGCATCCGTTGGATTAGTTTTTCCAGGCTGGTACTGGATGTCGTAGTCAAAATTAGACTCAAGAAACTCCAGCCATTGAGTTTGTTGACGGCTTAGATTTAGTTGAGCCTTAAGATATCTCAAGGCATGGTGGTCAGTGCAGACGATGCATTGTTGGTTTTCCAGGTAGCACCACCATTTCTTGAACACGTACACGACTATGAGCATTTCCTTCTTGTGCATCACGTAGTTGAGTTCCGGCCCGCGTAGTTATCTTGACACATATGTGGCCGGTTGTTCTCCACCACCGTTATCTTACAGGAGAACGGCTTTGATGGCTCGATCGGACGCGTTGCTGGCCATGATATAGTCCACCGTTGGATTTTCCAATCATATGGCTGTCACTGAAGTTGGAGCATTTCACAAATAGCTGAACACTTCTTGTTTGTTGTCCCCCCAATTCCAATTGGTGGATTTTTTAGTGAGATTGAAGAGAGGCACTTACACTCAAGTGCAGTCCTTCAAAAATCTGCAATAGTAGTTGCTGAATTCCAAAATACTTGAATGTCCCAAGCATTTTTGGGCGTCTGCTAATCAGTGACCGCCTCCACATTTTCCAGGTCCATGTGTTTTTTCCCGTCGCCAATGATGTGGCCAAAAAGACGAAATGGAATAGCAAATGGAGTCGCATTTTGAGAGATTTCCAAAAACTCTCTCTTTGTAGAACTTTGAGAAATTCTTGAAGATATCCAGTGTGATCCTCCATGGGTGCAGCTATACCACACGATGCCGTCTAGGCATACGACATCAAAGTTGTCAAGGTACAATCAGAACATGCTGTTCATTGATACCATAAATATTGTGGGGGCATTTGTGACTTGAACAACATAACCGTGAAGTGTCCGTATCTGGTACCTGTTGAAGATTGCCTCTCTCCATTCCCGAGTGCGACGACGGGAGGAGCCGCCGAAGCCGCCAGAGAGAGGAAATTCCTCGTCGTTGGATCTGGGAAATCCATGATTGCTCGGATCCTCAAATGAAGGATTGTCCCTGAAAGTTGACGAGTCGCTGAATCCGGTGGAAGCTGTTTCACCGGAATCAGACAAGTAACAAGGGAGATATGAGCTTCCAAAGTTGGGTGTGCGTGGTGGCTCTGGAAGCCGGCCGCGGTTTGACTTCCGGTGACTTTCGGTCACCGGAACGAGTAACAAAATGCCATCTGGGGATTTTTCTCCGGAAGATCTGTCGAGGTGTCCGGTGGATGATCCGCCAGATTTCAGGAGTGCATTTTGTTACTGAGGGACAGCCAAAATCCTGGCTCGGAGTCCAAAACTCAGTAATACAGTTTGTTCCTCGGGGACTTAGTCAAAATTCTGACTGCAGATCCGCAAACAGTTTTCGAACCACATCAATCCCCATCACCAAACACGATGATTAACTCATCGAAACAGACCGAAAAGGTGCGAGGGTTACCACCGCTACACGTAGTGACATCTGCGCCTCCAGAATGGTGTTTTGATGGGTCCTTGATGTGTGAGGGTGCCTCGTCGGGCGACGTGGTGCGCGCCGCCGACTGAGCGGCTGATTGGGGTGATGCGCTTTGGCTGACGTAGCGAGAGCTACGGTGATCCGAATCGCGCACGGTTTGGTGTGTTGGAGAGCTCATGACTAGCCCTAAAAAAACTAATGCAAAATTGCGTTCTTCCCTTCACAAAAGTGACTATCTCGCAACTGTCTTCAACTCCCAGAAACATATCATTAGGCGACCAGAAAGCTCACGCTTAGACTGAGAACACACGCACAAAACAAAGCCGTGAGCACAGAAGACTCGCCGGGCCACGTTGGAACCGCACTCTGGTTTCTGACAGTACCAAATGTTGTCTTCTTGACGTCCTTATCAGATACATGGATCTGATAGTAGCCAGTGTGTAGGTTGACTTTGCTGAAAATCGCTTCCCATAGAGTTGGTCAAAGAAATCATCTGTTTGCGAAAGAGGGTAGTGGTTCTTGATGGTGATGTCGTTTGACGCCCAGTAGTCTTCGCACATCCACATCTCTCTTGTTTTCTTCTTTACAAAAAGTACACGTATTGCATATGGTGACGTGGGGGGGTTTGATGAGTCCCTCACCAAGCATCTCGTCCAGCTGTGTTTTTGTTTTCCTTCGGTCAGTTTGTGGTTGCTCATCCGATAGGTCCCCTTGACCGTCGATGTACTTCACGAATTCAGATCCATCTGATAGTTGATGTTCCATTGCGGAGGTAACTCACGAGGTAGTTCATTGGGGAAAACCCCTTCAAACTCCTCGATGAGTGTCACAAACTCATTCGTTATGGTGACGAACATCTCAAGTGTCGAGGCCATCACCGTCGCCTAAACAACCGCAACTTCTTCCGCTCCCCCCGCTTCCACGTAGACTAGCCACGCTTGAGCTCCACATTTCAAGAACCGATTAGCCACTTCTAGAGATATCGATTGGATTTTTGTGGTTGACGTAACATCCTGTACTACTTCCACCTCTGTTGCTTCCACCTCTACTGCTTCCCGTAACCACCATTGTATCGTGGGTCGCTCAACCAGAGGCAGGTGTTGTTTTGTGCCCACGATGCTGACGTAGAATGATCTGCTACTCTAGTCCACTTAGGGATTTTGTGCATACAGGAAATCTTGTCTGAGGATGATTTCATGGTCGCTCATTGGGCAAGTCCTCCAGACCATTACCTTTTGCAGATCTTTGATTTGCAATAGGAGTAGTTCACAAATTTGCTGGATCTGCAATCGTTCGTCAATGGTTTTCCCTTCAAAAACTCCTAGTGCGGTCTGCAAACCCAACTTTTAAACCATGTCGTTGTTGAAAACAACTACGAAGCTCCTCCGCCTAGCAATGCCGGTACTGTTCTGCGACTTTTATAACCCCTTGGTTGTACCTGTTCAAAAATTGCTAGGAACCTTCCTAACCTTACTAGTGTTGACGTGGCAACATTGTCGAGTCAGCTAGTGCACTAGCAGACAAGCATGTGCAAGAAACAACAAGGTTCAGGCTAGACAGACATGAAAATTCTCATAAGCTCCAATAGGTTTCTTTCATTGTCCGTTTGCTGTCCGGCTTCAGGTCTACCTGATGGTCGATGTTGTGTTAAGGTGGTAGTTCTTAGGGTCGTTCCTTGGGGAAAACCCCTTCAAATTCCTCGATGAGCTTTGTGGACTCTTTCATTACTGCCACAAACTTCTCGAGTGTTGATGCCATTGGTGTCGCTTTGGCAACTGCGTTTTCTTTCGCTTCCCTTGCTTCCACGTGGACTAACCACGCTTAGGCTCCGTGTTTCACTAACCGCTTGGTCACATCCAGAGATATTGGTTGCCATTCTGTGGATGTCGTAACTTCCTCTACTACTCCCACCTCTGCTGCTTCTAGTAACAGTCACTACATTGTGGGCCGCTCGATCAGAAGCACATGTCATTTTCTACCATTAATGCTCATGTAGACTACTCCGCTCCTCTAGTCGACCTGCGGATTGTCTCAGTTTAGGAAATTTCACCGAAGGATGATTCTGTGGTTGTTCATTGGGCAAGTCCTCTAGAACGTTACGTCGTGCATATCCCCGATTTGCAGTCAAAGTGGTTCGCGAAGGCAACGGATGTGCAGCCTTCTGTCGACGGTCTCTCCTTAATAAACTCCTACTTCGGTCTGCAAACCCAACATCTGAAGTATGTCATAGCTGAAGAAATTGTGAGAAGCTCCTCCGTCAAGTAGTGTCGGTATTGTTCTGTGATTTCTACAACCCCTAAGTCACACTCGTAACAGTAGTCGCAGCTAGTTGTCCTCGTACCCCTCATCGAACTTTGCGATGTCAGGAACCCTCCTCTACGGTGGTGTGAGCCACTCAGATGGGCGATCGGTTGGCGCAAATTTTTTCGTCCGGACAGGGGCTTTGCTATCTACTCTTGCCCTCTGCCCTTTCCTGAATCCTGACTCTNTTTCTACGACTTCCTCCTCTTTTTTACTTGTTGCCACTTTTGGTGGTCGCGCAAAATGTGACCCAGCTTTCCACAAGTCCATCAGAGCTGTTGCTTCCGCTGATCGATGGCATCGATCTCCATTCAAGACGAGGTTTCCACTGACCGCAGATTTCCTTCGCCGCAATAAGGGTTGTGGCTTTAGGGTTGCTAGCCATTGGATTCCTACATCTAAGCATTGTAGTCAGTACTATCGATGCGGTCGGCTGTTACGATCATTCGTGGAAGGTCATCTTGAGTGCGGAAAATGGCAATAGCTTGTCGAATATCTCGCTTCAGGCCATTGTTTTAGTAGAAGCACATTTTGTTGGGGGCGAGATCACTGCCTGTGATGATTTTGCGGAAATGCCAAGAGTACTCTACCATGCTAGATTCCTGACGCAGACACTGGATTCCATGCTGTGCGTCAGAATATGCGTTCAACTTCCCAAAGTTAGCGAGTGTCGCGCACACAAAGTCGCTCCATATTCCCGGTTGCGTGAGGGAGTCATTCCACATCAGACTAATCTGCTCGAGATGTAGTACGCTTGCGATCGATGATGTGAGAGCGGTCGCGCGAGCCGTTGATATACCTCCGCCGGTCTCCTGGTACCGTTGAATGGCCTTTAGATTGGACCACCAACTCAAAGTTGTGTCACGCAAAAGCAAGGCCGCAAGGTCAATCTTCTTTTCGTCGTTGTTGAACCCAGCAATGGTAAAGCACACCTCCAAACTTGTCATCTACATCATGACCGTTGATCTCCTGGAGTTTGCGGCGTCAAACTTTTCGGGGAGTCCCGGTCCAATTTGGGGTTCACTCCAGAATTACAAATTTTTCTTGGTGATTGGTGATTCGCACGCACTAGAAACTCAAAGCTCCACCATTGTCGCGTTGAGCTATTGGAGCAAATGGGTATCAAGGTGGTCTTTCTTGATTTGCGCTTTTCGGCCAGTGCCTCCTATCGTGCTACGTGTTGACCCAACGGGCTACGGTGGGGGCAAAGGTTTTGTTGACCGCGAGGGGTCTGTCATCGAATTGGCCGTAGGGTTTGTCGGCGCTGCACCATTCATTGGGAAAGATTTTGCTATCGCCTGGTTTGTTTCGAGAGCGTCCTTGTACGCGTGCTATTGATTAGGCATCGCCGAAGTACTCGCCGGGGACAACTACACGTTACTGGGTGCGCTTGCTTTGTTCACTGTTGTTGTCGCGATATTCTCATTGGCAGAGATGCGTCGAAATCTTGTGGAAAGTTGTTGCTCCAGCGCCGCCGTGCCATGATACCAAGTGTTACACTGAGCTAAATGTAGGTGGTTCATACAGATGAAGTGCGGGACAAAAGATGATTTGGAGTTTTGGGGATGAACGTATATTCGTAATAAGCAGGAAGTGTACTTCGATGAAAAGTGCCGGGTGTTCGAGCACACCCACATATATATACATATGTATGTATATATGTATATGTGTGTGTGTGTGTGTGTGTGTGTGTGTGTGTGTGTGTGTGTGTGTGTGTGTGTGTGTGTGTGTGTGTGTGTGTGTGTGTGTGTGTGTGTGCGTGTGTGTGTTACATGTGAAATTCCAAGAATGAGAATGAGGCATAAGTTGGGTCATCGGGCGTTCGTGCCAAGCAACGCGTGCAAAGTTGCACGGTGTGTGGCGAATTTGAGAAGCTCTGCCAAGAATTCAGGGGGCTTCGAGAATATCTTGACACTTCTTCATAAAATGTTAGCGTCGTCGAGAAGTAGACAGAACAATATCGAACCATTGTTAGGGTTTGCGTCGCTTCTGTCGAAAATTCTGCAAAGTGCTCGAAGCTTTCGGAAACTTCTGGAAGACGACACCGGAGGTTGGGGCAGTTGGCCAAAATATCCTTGGCCGAAAGGTGGATAAATCCTAAAGTCACCGCGTGATGGGCCAGGAATCTAAGAACAGAAATACCCATACTGCGAGTTTCAGGGACTCGTGTACGTTAGGGATGCAAGAGTGAATATCCTGGCCATTTCTCCCAATCCTAAACGCTGCTCACTGGCCGAGCGCGGTTCTTTGTGCCATTTCACCCCTCCCTTTCACGCCCCCCTGGCAGACGTAGTATTCTCGTCCCGTGCGAGGATCAGAGAGAGAGGGGGAGAGAGCGTTCCATGGCGGACTGCGTCGCGAGGCAGAGTCGTGAGCAGCGTCGTCTCCACCACACACCGTCTACAGTCGCCGACCACTAGGGACCGGCGTGGCTCTCAGGCTCGCGCTGGTATGCCTCGAACGTGACAGCCCACCTGTGTTGGAGCCCACGTCTGTGCGAATCAGGATGGCAGCGGTAACGGCGGCGAAGTGTCTGCGCCTTTCGCAGCAGCAGCAGCAGCAGCAGCAGCAGCCCCTCGTGCGCGAGTGGCGGACAGCACACGTGCACGAGCACAAACGACGTACGCATACGCATACACATTCACATGCACATGCGTCTGAGATGAGGTACTGCGGCGCCGCTTCGCCGTCGTCGGCGTCGTCGTCATTATCCTCCTCCTCCCTCCGCTTCTCGTCTCCACCCTCTTGCGGCGCATGGGAGCGATCGACGTCCGCCCTTTGTTCCTCCTTCTTCCCTCCTCATCCCTCTGCCTCGTCTTGCTATCCCGCGTCGGCTTCGCGTGCC
>SZWC01014776.1:39323-54275 GCA_023375785.1 Penium margaritaceum
GTCGTCGTCGTCGTCGTCGTCGTCGTCGTCGTCGTCGTTGTCATCGTCGTCGTCGTCGTTGTTTTCTTCTTCTTCCTCTTCTTCTTCTTCTTCTTCCTCTTCTTCTTCTTCTTCTTCTTCTTCTTCGTCTTCTTCTGTCTTCTTCCTCATCTTCCTCTTCATCTTCTTGTGTGTTGCAGGAGGGAGACAGGGATGCACAAGCAAAGCTTCTTGTGGGCATCTCGGTCAAAGGCAACAAGGTTGTCACCGAGACTGTGAGCCGTCGGATCTTCGAGTTTGTGTGGGCTTGATCCAAATTGTGAGGGGCATGTGTGAGACGTACATGCACCTATGTCGGCCATTTGTACATCACAGGAGTGGGAACACCATGGCTCATCAGGATTCCTGCTACCCTACTGCACTTGGACTTCAAAATGTTCAGTTGTCAAAAAAATTCGTTCAATGAGTATTTTACGTGCTGAGGTTTTCTTGATATGCCATTGATTTCATCGTATTTTGCACCTTTTAACTTCTCATTGTGGTGAAGGGTCTAGCTCAAAGTTCCTGTATCTACGAATATCACTGAATGAGTAGATGAGGTCCTCGTCGAGTGCTGCCACTTCCGGGGCACAGACGTTTGCCTATGGCTGCGTCCCACTTCAAACATTCATGGGAATGAAAAAAAAAATGGCTGTTGACAATTTTCAGCAAATGGACTAGAAAGACAAGGATAGAGCCCGGTGGAACCGAAGTTGGTGTGTTTATTGAACTTCTAACTTAATTCTGACAGTTCAATCTGATAGTAGAGTGAAAGTTTAGTGTCTTCTCCTACCAAAATCAAGTTCCATCGGCGATTAAGCGCGTGAAGTTTGTTCATGCTTAGAGTTTGTAATACTCTTGCTATGTCCGCTGCTCTCTCCTCACATTAAGGCCCTTGAGCTCCCATCTGCGCTCGTAGTTTGTGACATGCCGTCCCACCGTCCCGCTGCTCCCAGAGGATGCAACAGACTGTCTCTAGGGTACGTCCCTCATCTGCAAGCTCTGGGAGATGATAATGTGATCTGCTTTAGGTGTAGAGCATGTCGTGGACATACTGAGAAACGGTGGCCCTTCTTGCTTCGACACCAACATAACCAGTCTGCGTTTGCTCGAAGGTGTCCGTTTCCAGGGGTCTCAACAGACAGCGGCCATGTTAGCAGTGTTTAGAGGAATTTGATTCATAGACCTTGTACAAATTGTTAAGAAATCTTCTTCAAAGTTTTCCAGGGTGTCTCACACTTAGTGTTAGTTTTTCCGCATCTCTCATTGTGCTCTGTTGTGTCCTCTCGGCTTGTGTACATCGGCGTGCAAATGACTGACGGCGAGACTCGACGCTGCTGGAGTGTCGTCCGGTGGAGCCGACGCACGCTGAGGCCTATACGCAGTTCGCTGGAGCCTCCTCCCTGCCGCAACGTGCTCAGCTCCATAGGCATGCCTCCTCGGCAGTCGGGCCGTTGGCGGTTACTGCCACCGCAGATGCTGTCTGCATGCGTCAGGCGCTGGATCTGAGTGTACCATTGCGTCTGCAGCGTCATGCTCTGCCTAGGGTCCATGTCTGATGTTGCGTGGCACGGTTTGGCATCATGGACCATCGTAGGCACTGCCTAGGTTCGGGCAGCCATAACTCATTGCTGTTATTTTTCTAGTTCTTTCTGACCGCCCGACTTCGTTCGCAGCGTCGGTATTATGGTATGGTCCAGTTTTCAGGCGAAACGGACGACGGCCGGGTTTTGGGCTGTCGGTCGTCTGGCAGGGCTCACCGAGAAGACCCTGCCTGCCAGAAAATAGGTCTAGGTCTATTTTCTGATTGGCTGGTTAGTAGAGTAACAAGCTCTATAGAGCTGGGGGGGAGCTTGAACTTGGAGGGGTCTCCCATTGTTGCTCATTCATCATTCCTAATCAGTCACTTTCAGTTTTCAGCTGCTTTCTGGCGCTAACACTGGCGCGCACGTTTCTGAGTAACAAACCCAGAGCATCAAAACTGGACTCTAGAACGGCAGACTAAGGGGGCAGCAGACTTAAGCAACGAGCGTGGAAGCTCGCACGCTGCATCAACAACACTACTGCCCCAACCTGCTGCCTAGGTTTTCCTCCTTGGTATCAGAGCCAGAGCGTAGCAGCAGCAATTGACGACTGGCGTACAAGTGCCTGACTACGCTGGCGGACCCCCATACGCGCCACTGCAAGGGAAATGCTGCAGGATTTTTCCCGACAGCATTGACCTGCCTGGTGGCGGCGTCAGAATTTTTCCCACGGCCACTGGGCCAGGGGAAATGCTGTCGGATTTTTTCTGGTAGCACTGACCCCCACGCGTGACGCGAAGAGGTGAGCGGCAGGCCGTGTCAGGCGCCTGCTGGCGACGACGCACGTGGCGACGTCATCCTGGTGCTGTGACTGACACTAGTAGCCTGTAGCAACAGCAGCAGCAGCTTCCAGCAGCACCGAGCAGTGGCAGAAGCAACCAGCAGTAGCTGTGCGCAACAACAGCAGCCGGCAGCAGCAGCAGCTCGCAACAGCTAGCAGCAGCAGCAGCCAGCAGCAGCAGCTCGTAGCTAAAATAGCAGCAGCGAGCAGCAATAGCAGCCGACGGCAGCAGCAGCAGCAGCGAGCAGCAGCCGGCAGCGGCAAGCAGTAGCTAGCAGCAGCGGTTGCAGCCGCGGCCAGCAGCAGCAGCAGCCGTAGTTGCCCGCAGTCCGCTGCTCGTAGCGAGCAGCGAGCTGCTAGCAACGACCAGCAAGCTCGCTGCTCGCAACTCGTTGCTCACAGCGAGCAGCGAGACCGCTGTGGCGAGCGAACAAGGATAAAAAAACAGGAAAAAAAATCCGCCACCGTGCCGCAGCAGCCAACAGCATGCAACAGCTTAGCATCAGCAGCAGCAGCGGCAGCAACAGCAGCAGCAGCAGCTATAGCTGGTGCTACAACAGCAGCCGCAGCAGCAGCCGCAGCAGCAGCAGCAGCAGCCGCAACAGCAGCAACTGTAGTAGCTGCAGCAGCCGCTGGTGCACCAACGACTGTAGCAGCAGCAGTAGCAGTAGCTGCTGCAACAGCAGGTCAGCAGCAGCGGCAGCAGCAATAGCGGCATCAGCAACAACTACAGCAACAGCAGCAGCTGTCCTGTAGCTGCCACAGCAGCGGCTTCAGCAACGGTTGCTGCTGACGTCAGCAACCCTCAGTTGACGTCATTGCTGACATCATCAACAAAAAAGGTGGGAAACACTTCTACAACAACTCTGCAGATATAAAGTTGCGGCTGCTGACGTCGACCATTCCAGGCTGACGTCACTGCTAACACCAGTCGGACACAAAAGGAAAAAAACAAAAAGAAGGGAAAAAAGGGGCAACACAACCCACCATGGCTAACAGCCCCATTGGGAATGGGTCCTCCTCTGTTGGTAAGGCTGCACACCGAATCCGGTTCGCGAATCTGAAGCTGGATTCGGATTCGAGAGTCCGAATCCACTGCTGGATCCGGATTCGCGAATCCGAATCCAAGATTCGCGAATCCTTGTGGATTCACGAATCTTGGCGAATCCTTAGATTTTGTCTTAGTCTTGACTGTAGCCAAGACAGTATACGGCTCCTTGAAAAAAAATAAAGGATGACACCTTGTTCAATTCCCGATCTTTGCATGTGCGATGTGGCAGTGTCCCGGTCGCTACGGAAGCCAAGCCTGCCAGTCAGGTCGGACCCCTGACTGGCTCGATGCCAGGCTTTGATGACCTGGCTTGTCCAAAGGACGTCAGTCAGGTCATCGCACATCCGCCGCATTTGCTGCAAGACCCAGAATGAATCGCCCCTCGCTCGTGGAGAACGTGCGAGCGAGTGGCGAATGCCATATCATGTATGTGTCAGGAAGTTGACCTGGCACATGCATGATTTGCGCTAGTTAGCGCAGCTGTCAGCTTCTGAGCCTTGGCGCATGTGCCAGGTCATAGACCTGGCACACGCGTGAAACGTGCTTGGGAGTGATGGGCGTGGAGGGTCGGCGTGCGACCCTCCGAGAGATTGATTTTTGAAACACCAAACGACGAGTCCGATTGTTGGATTTGAACTGACTGGCTTATGGATTTAGGACCCCCCCTCCCCAAAGATTCGTGAGTGGATTCCCGAATCCCCATATGAGACCCGACCCTGGATCCGGATTCGTGAATCCGGGTCCGGATTCGGGATTCGTGAAACAGATTCACGAATCCAAGGATTCGTGTACAGCCTTATCTGTTGGAGGGACCCCCAACCCCTCTTTCTTGCAACAACTACAGCAGTTGCAGCAGCAACAACAGCAACAGTAGCAACAGCAGCAGTAGCAGCAGCAGCAGGAGCAGCAGTAGCATCAGCAGCATTCTACAGGCCCCGTCGTCGGCGCCTCCGACCCCCTGGCTGCCATTCAGCAGCAGCTTGCCGCACTGACGCAGCAACTTGTAGCACAGCAGCCATTGGCATCACAGACTCACACCGACACCCTACCCCCTTTTCTTCCACCTGGGCACGCCAGCCCCACTGTGTCTGGTGCCACGCTTTACTTGGCGCAGCATCAGACTCAGCGCGAGTGGCACACAGTGACTTCCGTCCTTGGCCCCACTCTGGGTGCCGGCCGCAGGCCAAAGGACTTTGAGACCCTGCCCCCGCCGCTTCAGGGCGGAAAACAGTTCCGGAGCTGGGAACTCAGTTTCCGCATCTGGGCAGAGGGTGAGAGCCTTACCTCGGGGACTTCACCTTCGGCGGGACACCAGACCCTGCGGCCGCATGGCACATCCTCACCCGTCCCCATCGCCTATCAAGCAAGGCTGAGACCAGCCGCCAATTGCGGGAGTTTAACTCCCTGCACATGGGGGAGACCGAGACGGTTACCTCCTACTGGCAGCGGGCTGAGGACATCCTCCGTCGCTTGGGCACCTCTGCTCCACTCCCTCTGGACGCGCTTCTTACCATCAAGCGCGGTGCCACCGACGCGTACGCCGATGTCTTCGTTCACTACTCCCAGGATGTCCTTTCCACCATGGCGGCCCAGGGTAGCCTCATGTCCTGGGCATATGAGTTCTTCCTCAAGATTGAGGAAGCTCGTCTAGAGTCTCGCATCCAGCGTACAGAGGCCCTCGCTTCTCCTGCAGTTGCCTCCGTGGCTGTCACTTGCCCCGTAGTAGCTGCATCCACCAGCTCCTCGTCGTCGTCGTCATCGGTGAAGAAGAAGCGCAAGGGCAAGAAAGGCAAGGGCCCTCAGCAGCAGTAGCAGTAGCCGACTGAGTCTAGTGGTGGTGGCTAAGTCTGCCACAACTATGGCCAGCCAGGGCACGGGTGGTACACTTGTCCTCTACCGATGGACGAGGCGTACGTCATCGCCACCATGCGTCGCCAGCGTGAGCGTCGTCTTGCCTCTACCGCCGTAGCAGTCGCCGGCCCTGATGCCTTGACTCCGTCTAGCAGTTCCACTTCGACAGCCACACCGGTCCTGCCAACGCCAGCTCCGCAACAGCAGCATCCACAGCCGTCGGCTCCTCCGTTCCCATCATTGGTGCAGTCCTACCGTATCCGGACTCCGACGCTGTCACTCCGCACTCCGTCTACACTCCCTGGACCGTCCACCCGTGAGTGTCACCTGGAGCAGTTCATCGCGCTCCAGCTCGGCCTGCCTCGCCCTCCTCCCAAGGAAGTGCGAGTTGCATCATCTCCTGCTCGTCTCTTCTCCCCTGCATGACTGAGACTAAGCTGCTGTCGTGTCCTACCTCCTCGTCCGTCTCGTCGTCTCCAGTGCCCCCCTCTACCCCGTCCCTTGACGACGTCGCATGGCTTGATGATTGGCAATCTCGGTTTGCGCCGCCCTCTACCGCGTCCGCATCTCTTGCTTGCTGCCACGTGACTATTAGCGATCTAGCGACTCTGGTCCAGGACCCTGCCAAGACCTGGATCATTGACTCCGGGGCCACGCATCACATGACGGCCTCTCGCGAGGCCTTCAGTGTGCTTGCTCCTGTTGGCGATGTGTCCGGCGCCCGGACGGGCTCCGGACAGGTGTTACCCGTCCGCGGCGTCGACGTCGTTCATTTTTGTGGTCCTGGCGGTGATGTCTTCGTGACCGATGTCCTCTTCGTCCCCGGTCTTGAGCTCAGCCTCATGTCCATTACTGCCCTTGACCGCATGAGCATGGACGTTCTGCACTTGCGTGGTGTTGGCATTGTGTCATTGCGTCGGTCCGGTATTGTCGTTCTGCACACCACCGCCAGTGGCAACCTATGGCACGTGCCTCGTCTGTCCTCCTCTCCTTCCGTCCCCTCTCCGTCCGCCGCCACAGGCCATGTGTTTGTCACTAGCACGCTCTCTCCGCAGCATACACGTCTCTTGCACCGCCGCCTTTGCAACGTCCACTCTGCTGTCGTGGATAGCTTGCTCCTCACCCAGCCGGCCAAAGACCTTCACCCGGACACTTTCCCTGTGCCATGCCCCACGTCAGAGGGAAAGTGCATTAATTGCGCTCAGGGCAAGATGCACCGGTCCACGTACACTCAGTCCTTCTCTCGCGCATCCGCCCCTCCAGACCTGGTCCATTCAGACGTCATGGGTCCTCTCCCTACCGAGTCCGTCGGTGAGCATGGACGCTATGTCCTCACCCTCACTGACGACTACTCTCGCTACCGCTGGGACTTCTGTCTTCGGCATAAGAGCGATATCGCTCCCGCCATTCGGGACTGGCTTGTCCTTGCGGAGTGCGAGTGTAGTTGATCTCTTTGCCGCTTTCGCTCCGATCGTGGTGGTGAGTACATAGGCGAGACCACGACTTTTCTCGCCTCCCGCGGTATCCACCATGAGACGTCAGCGCCTTACACACCCACCCAGAATGGCGTCTCTGAGCGGTGGAACCGTACTATGGCCGATGCTGTTCGCACCATGTGGGTTGATTCTGGCCTCTCCGATGGCTTCTATTTTGAAGCCATGGCCTACATGACGTGGGTGTGGAACCAGATTCCCCACGGACCTCTTCCGCGCCAGTCCACGCCGTACCAGCACTGGTGCGGTCCGCGAGCTGACCTCCGCCCCGCTCGCATCTGGGGCTACAAAGCCATTGTGTGGCTGCCGGCCCCGCAGCAGGGCGGCAAGCTTGTCCCCCGCGGTCGTCCTTGCACCTTTCTCGGTGTCTCTTGTCAGTCCAAGGCCTGGCGCTTCTGGGATCCCTCCCGCCACTGCATCGTCGAGTCACGGGATGTCCTCTTCTTCGAGGAGTTGTTTCCCTGTGATGTCGTCCGCTTCGGCTCGTCTGTGTCCCTCCCGTTGTGTGGGGGAGTGGTGAGTCCATCCTCCGTACTGCCGCTTCCGGGAGGCACATCACTTGGTCCCTCCGGGTCGGCAACCCCGGTCGCGTCCGATGGCCCCTCCGGGCCGGCAGCCCCAGTCGCGTTCGCTGAGCCCTCCAGGCCGGTAGCCCCAGTCGCGTCCGCTGACCCCTCCAGGCCGGTAGTCCCAATCGCGTCCGCTGACCCCTTCGGGCCGGAAGCCCTAGTCGCGTCCGCTAGCCCCTCCAGGCTGACAGCCCCAGTCGCATCCGCTGGCCCCTCCGGGCCGACAGTCCCAATCGCGTCCGCTGGCCCCTTCGGGCCGGCAGCCCCAGTCGTGTCCGCTGGTCCCTCCGGGCCTACAGTCCCTGTCGCGTCCGGTGGCCCCTCCGGGCCGGCAGCCCCACTCGCGCCCGCTGGCCCCTCCAGGCCTGTAGTACCAGTTACACCCGCTGGCCCCTCAAGGTTGACAGCCCCAGTCGCGCCCACTGGCCCCTCTAGGCCTGCCGCCCCAGTCGCACCCGCTGGCCCCTCCTGGCCGACAGTCCCAGTCACGTCCGTTGGTCCCTCTGTGCCAACAGCCCCGTCGGACTCATTGCCATCTCCTGCTTCACCGCGCTACTCGCGTGGCCCAGGCGGTAGCCTCCGACCCAGGCCGTCAATGAGCGCCCAGATCGCCGTGCCACGCCTTGTGGCGCCTCGGCCCCCTGTCACTCCACGTGTCTCTTCCACTCCTACGGTCGTGAATGGGAACCCCGGCACCAAGGCCCTTGGCCTGACCACGTCAGCCATCATTACAGACCTCCATCCAGGCTCCACACTGGGCTACGTCATGCTCCATCACAAGCGTCGGCATGCTGTCGTGGCTGCACTCACGCACAGCCCACCTAAAGCTCGAGATGCAAACGCTCTCGTAGTCCGCTCCACAGCACGCCCAGAAGACCCAACCACCCTGCACGAGGCTCGAGCCTCTCCTGAGGCCGCACACTGGGATGTTGCCTACGACGACAACTCGCTGCTATCCGGCAGCACCACGTGTATGACCTTGTCAATCTCCCTCTAGGTCGAAAGGCCATTGGTGCGAAGTGGGTCTTCCGACGCAAACGGAAGCCGGACGGGTCCTTGGACAAGTACAAGGCCCGCCTCACAGCCAAGGGGTTTGCTCAGGTCCCTCGGGTTGATTACGACCAGATCTTTGCCCCAGTTGGTCGATTCTCTACCAGCCGGGCGCTCTTCAGCCTGGTTGCCCAGTACGGGTGGGAGCTACACCAGATGGACGTGAGCAATGCTTTCCTCCATGGCTCTCTGGAGGGCGAGCAGTTCTACATGGTGCAGCCCCCAGGGTTCGACGACGGCACTGGGAGAGTTTGGCGATTGCGGAAGGCCCTCTATGGTCTGAAGCAGTCGCCTTGGTGCTGGAACTAGGAGATCAGCAGCACACTCCTCTGCGGTGGCCTCCTGCGCGCCACTACTGACCCCTCACTGTTCGTCAGCCACGAGGCCAGACTTTCGCCGCTGTACTGGTCTACGTCTAGGACCTCCTCATTGTGTCGCCAGACATGGCTGCCATCCAGCGTGTCAAGGACCTGCTGCACACCGCCTACCAGATGAAGGATCTCGGGTCTGCCCGAGTCTTCCTGGGCATGGAGCTCGAGCACGATCGCTCCCAGGGCATCCTACACGTCCATCAGGCCGCCTATGTACAAACTCTGTCCACTTGTTTCGCCGAGGACCTGCCCCTCGTGCCGAGCGCGTCCTCACCCATGTCACCTAATGGCCAGGTGAAGCTGAAGACTCCTGACCCAGCCATTGTGGGGGAGCCAGTTGACGTGACCACGTATCTACGAGTCATCGGGTCACTGATGTTACTGGTGACGACGACGCGTCCAGACATCGCGTCCGCCGTCAAACTCCTAGCTTAGTTCTCTCAGGAGCCACGTCACCTCCACTTCGAGGCTGCGATCCGAGTACTACGCTATGTTGTCTAGACTCCTCGGCGAGGTCTCATGTTCCGCCGCCAGCCGTCTGTTGTCGCGGTGGGTTACGCCGACAATGACTGGGCCGGCAGTCCGGACGGTAAGAGTCGCACAGGCTGGATCTTCCTGATTGGCGGCACGGCTATGTCCTGGCATAGTGGCAAGCAGGGGTGCATTGTACACAACACAACTGAGACTGAGTATGTAGCCCTTAGTTCAGGTGTTTGTGAGAGCGTGTAGCTGCGTCGTCTTTTGTCCGAGTTGCGTCAGTCCGTCACATCCATCACGTTGCATTGCGACAATGAGAGTGCCATGGCCATCGCCAACAATGACGGCGTGCATTACACACACACAAAGCACATCAATGTTGAGTATCACTATGTACATTCGTTGTTACATGAAGGCAGCGTTAGCATTGTGTGGGTTGAGACAGCATGGCATCTGGCTGACTTCTTGACCGAGGCGCTGAAGCGCGCCTCGTTCAAGAAGGCTGCGATTTCAGTCAGCATGCGTTCGTGAGTTACACTCTTTGTTCTGGCCTGCATCTCTGTGTGCCCTGGAGGAGTCTGTTTGTTGAATGTGGTGCTGCCCGTCCATGTGCACTGCGCCTGTGAGTCATGGGGAGTGTTGGTTTTTTTACATCTCTCATTGTGCTCTGTTGTGTCCTCCCGGCTTGTGTACATCGGCGTGCAGATGACTGACGGCGAGACTCGACGCTACTGTAGTATCGTCCGGTGGAGCCGACGCACGCTGAGGCCTACACACAGTTCGCTGGAGCCTCCTCCCTTCGGCAACGTGCTCAGCTCCATCGGCAGGCCTCCTCGGCGGTCTGGCCGCTAGTGGTTACTGCCACCGCAAATGCTGTCTGCATGTGTCAGTTGCTGGATCTGACTGTATCATTGCGTTTGCAGCGTCATGCTCTGCCTAGGGTCCATATCTGATGTTGCGTGGCACTGTTTGGAATCATGGAACATCGTAGGCACTGCCTGGGTTCGGGCAGCCATAACTCATTGCTGCTATTTTTCTAGTTCTTTCTGACCGCACGACTGCGTTTGCAGCGTCGGTATTATGGTATGTTCCAGTTTTCAGGCGAAACGGACGACGGCCGGGTTTTGGGCTGTCGGCCGTCTGGCACGGCTCACCGAGAAGACCCTGCCTGCCAGAAAATAGGTCTAGGTCTATTTTCTGATTGGCTGGTTAGTTGAGTAACAAGCTCTACAGAGCTGGGGGGGGAGCTAGAACTTGGAGGGGTCTCCCATTGTTGCTCATTCATCATTCCTAATCAGTCACTTTCAGTTTTCAGCTGCTTTCTGGCGCTAACACTGGCGCGCGCGTACAAACCCAGAGCATCCAGACTTAGACTCTAGACTGGCAGACTAAGGGGGCAGCAGACTTAAGCAACGAGCGTGGAAGCTCGCACGCTGCATCAACAACGCTGCTGCCCCAACCTGCTGCCTAGGTTTTCCTTCTAGTGTTGCTTTAGCTCTAGCCGATGGTGGATGCCTCTCCAACCATGGGAAAGATGGCACTTGAGTAGCAGAATATCATGTCCATGCATTGGAGGGAAAAAAAGAGTTGTAGTCCAATGGTATACCCGCACGACCTCGACAGCGAACGATAGGAATCTGGGCAGGCCAAGGTACAATATGCAAGTGGAGCCTCTAGTCAGTCCAATACTTGGCTGCATCAGCAACATTGCATCAGTAGCACCGCTGCATCTACTGCTCTCGCATTGAACCTCCTCGCTGTCGCAGCTGTCCCAATAGCACCAAGGGTTGCAGCAATGCTCTGTTTGACTGCTGCACTCACCTCTGTCATATTCACTGGTACTGCAGTATCCTTTGCCGCCACCTTTACTACAGCCGCTAAAGTAGTTGTGTTGCAAATCTTCACATCTACTGGTCATGCGTCAGCCGCTCCCACAGAAGCCGCCTCCACGACTGACACGCATGTTTTATGCAATTGGCCTCTCTTATCAGCTTGCTGGAGCTTTTTCAACCTTTGCATATGCATCTGCCAATGATGGGACTTGCGAGAGCACTTCTGTGGCCAACGCACCAGTATCTTTTCAACAGCAGAATCAAAGAGTGTGTTTCCAACACTAGCAATCGTGGTATGCATTGCAACAACATTCTTCACCATCTGCTTCAACCCATTCGTACCCCTCCTTTCCGCGTGCAGAGCCACAGCTGCAGCTATTGTGACAGCACTTCCATCTGACTTGCATGCCAGTCTGGTTCTCTGTCAGCTATAACACTGGAAGCAGCGCAGTGGCCTCCCTGTTTCCCCACACCAGCTTTCTCATCTTCTATGTAATTTTCTTCTCTCTTCTGAATCCACCGGGTGCTTTCCCTGGTGATTATGTCGCATACGCCCCTCTCAGTTTACCTATGATTGCTTTGCCGGGGTGGGTGACATGCAGCTTCAGGAAATTCCAAGCTGATATCCCCTTTCAGTTTCCCTCACCCATCTTGGCGTGGGAAACACTTCCAGGATACTTTCTTCAGCACGTGTAGTTATCTTGCCTGGCCAGAAAGGATGCTCTCATCACAGAGCTGCACAAGGAACTTCGCTAAATGAGCTCCAATGAGATTGCCTCCGACAAAGCGCATCGCACAGCTGAGGAATCTCAAACTGAGCTTGCTAACAACAAAAATCATCTTCTCTGGTTATCGTGAACCCCATCCTCCGACAATCATGATGTACAGAAAGCCTCTTCTTCCGCTACCTTTTCTTCCATCCACCCTGTGCACATCATCGGGACATTGAATACCCTCCACCTTCATCACAAAAAAACCTCCTCTTCTCCATTTGGGAGGTGAAGTACAGTACATGGGCTCAAGGGGGTGGGCTCTAGGATTACTATGTCCCTGTTGACCTGGCCTCACACTCTCCCATAAAACCCTTCAGAATATTTGTGCTGTCCACGCCCTCATGTGCCCTACATCTTCGGACCTCATAGAGGAGGCTGGCACCTATGACGCCAACTCCTCTTGTAGCATACTCCATGACTCAGCCTTCTGGTGCAACATGACTTGGATTCAACAATGTCTTCTTTCACCAGAGAAGATAACCAATGTACGCAAATCTACATGTTCTAGACCTCTGATTTCATCTATGGCTGCAACCATGTCTAGCGCCGTAGAAAGACACTTTACGACCGGAAACATTCCTCCTGCTATTTGCGTGTGGACATCATGTCAGCTCCTGAGAATGATGGCTACCATTGTAGCTCTGAAGATCCAACTCTTCTCGCTAGTCCAACATTTGCGCCCCTCTTTAGGATCTCCGTCTATGTTGATGATTTTCTCATTGTGTTCCCCATTCCAGAGGTAGTGCAATCAGCCAAGGCTCTTTGCCAGCAAAGCAAATGGAAATTCAGGTCCAACAAACGTCCCAGTATCACAGAGCACATCTATTTCCAATCATGATGGCATGCACCACTCTCGCATAAAGCACATCAATCTTGAACATCACTTTGTACAAAATCAGAAACAATGTGAACACGTACAAAGTGATGTTCAAGATTGATGTACAAGTCATGGGAGACTGTGGGATGTCGCACATGTCGACACATGGGAAAGGTTTTCAGCAAATTCAGGGAGGGAAGTGGGCGAGTCTTTTTTATGAAGCTCAGGGAGTGACCCGGCCGGCACTTTAAGCTGTCTCCCCCTCCTGACCTGCAGCTTGGCTCTCCGTTGGGGAGCAGTCATGGGCACAGGCTCAGCTGTGCAGGCGGGCTGTCACTTGGGTTCAGTAGGGAGACCCAGGTCGTGTCATACGGCTCCTATACGCATCTCCTCCAGCTGTAGGGTCTAATTCAACACTCCCACGCCTTTGGGAGCGACATCCTGCGGCGGCGTCCCCTATAGGCCGGTGGGTTAGTAAATTTGTTGTACAGCGAGATGCAACAATCCACATTTCGGAGGAGTTGGTGGAGGAGGCACTTTGGGATGGGCCCAAGGGATCAGCGGCGGGAGCTAAGGAGATAACGTCAGATCTACTACGGGATCTCACATTAGACCAGCCATCAGGGGTTGAGAGCCTCACATCCATCATGAAGGTGATCCTACGGGGAGAAATCCCGGTACTTTTGCCACGGTGGCTCGATCATAGTAGGTTGATCCCCCTCCTGAATGGGGAGTCGGAGGAGGATAGCGTGTGGCCCATGGCAATGGGGAAGGAATTGTTCCATTTGGCAAGACGGCTCCTGCTCAAGCAGGAAATGGAGAGGGTGAGAGAAGTATCGCATCTGCTCCAGTTCAGGTTATGAATATCGGAGGAGGCACCTCTATTGGTCAAATGGGTTAGGGCAGGCTTGGCAGCGTGCCAGTCCTTCTAGCTTCTTTTGCCTACATATGTGCAACGCCTTTAACGAAGCAGAGCGTAATCGCATTTGTCATGTGTTGTAGGAGTGAGGCTTCAGGAGTTGGATCACATTCCTTCAACAAGTTTACGCAGACTCGGCGCAGCTCATGTTCTTTAGTTAGCACCCCAGCTATCCTGGAAAGCAATCCAGGAGTTCCGCATGGTGACCCCCTTCATCCGGAGCTATTTGACCTGGCCCTTTTTCCAGTAATTGAGGTGGATACACAAGAAATGGAGGGTCAGGGCCACATTGGAGCATTTCTGGATGATTCGTCCCTTTGTACGCCTCCATCCAGGTTGGGGACAGCCTTCACCACCATGGGGAGGCTGTAGATAGTCAGGGGTTAGATGGAATTCCAGCCTCACAAGTGCTTGCTTTGAAGTTGCTCTGGCAACATCCAGCTGGAAATACTTACGAAGATCCCTCTTACCTTTGACAGTGCCATCCTATTGGGTTGCCCCTTGGGTATGGATCTTTTTTATAGTGGGAGAGGAGTGGGTTGAATGGTGGTTGGAGGACTGGTTACTAGGAGTTGAGGAGCAGCCCTCAGGCAGCAGCCACCATTCTACTCCTGTGTGTTTTCCCCCGAGCCAACTTTTGGGAGCATGCTTTGCCCCCGGAGCCTCTCTGGAAACAAACACTAAGAAGGTTTGGCAATGCGGTGTTGGAGCCCTTCCTTGGCCTCATCTAGACATCTCCGGTGGTAGCTAAAACTTGGGATGTGAATTTCCATGGAGCTGTCCGCTTTCCAGCTCAGCTTGCCATTTTAGCAGAGAGGTGGAAGTTCTTTCAGGGAGAGGGCCAAGACCCCTTGGCCTATGTCTGTACGTCAGGAGCTCTTCTTCCTGAGATTTGCACATCCTTCGGCCCCTTCATCCCAGCAGACCAAAATATCAACGTCATCTGATACATGTGGGAAGCCGAAGTTGCTGCTCTACCAGGAGTGGTTTGGAGGGGCTCTCTTGTTTGAATGCCCTTCATCAGGGATTACTGGACTCCCGATACTGCAGACACAGCCCCTAGTGGTTTGGAAATAGGAGGTAGAAGTTGTTCCTCGCGCTCTGGAGGCTGGGGGGCTGCATTATGTGTGCAGTAGTAGAGAAGAGGGGAATTCTCACCCAGGGACTTGCGGACGATGGCAGGAGACCCCTACTTCACTGGAGGGTTAGGTCCATCTTTCGGCAGCAGCTTTCTCCTTCCATGCACAGCTGTGGTTGGGGAGCCTGTTAGGTTACATGGAGACGCTCCATCAACCTCTTGATTGGCTTGATCCAGCCTGATAACACACCATCGTACGGGGGGGAGGGAGGGGGGGGGGGGGGGGGGG
>SZWC01014776.1:56781-72960 GCA_023375785.1 Penium margaritaceum
CTCTCTCTCTCTCTCTCTCTCTCTCTCTCTCTCTTTCTCTTCTTTTGGCAGCATGTGGTGTTGCCCCATGGCTGTTGTGACTCCCACAACCGCGGTTGCTACTGCAGCTGCAGCCTCTTGCTCCAACTGGTAGCTCTCTCTGTTTGTGGTGGCATCTGCTACTACTAAAATTGCCGTCTCTTGCTTGCAGCTCTCTCATCTCCAGTTGGTGGCTCTCTCAGCTACGAGTGGCTCTCTCAGCTACGGGTGGCTCTCTACCATGCCTACTGCCGTGACTCCTATTGCTACTGCAGCAGCCGCCTTTGACTTGCAGTCATTCTCGTCCTCACTTGCGACTCTCCAACCACTGCATTGCCACACACATCTACGTGTAGTGGCAGCTGCAACAGTGAAAGTTTACATGTGCTTTGTGCTAGGCTATGTGTGCTTTGTTGCCACCCACATCTGCAGCAGCTATCGTGGCCACATCTTCATCAACAGCAACAGACCGACGTCTCCCCACGTTGGATTCTCCTCTGCTTGATGGTCCCACCGACAATGATTTGGACTTGCCTCGCACTGCTGCTCGACAAGCAGTGTGTGAGGCAGCGCTATTGGAGCTCTACTGGATAACGTGGGACTCGCCTTCACCCAACGACGAGCCCGATATCCCGCGTTGGGCCCGCATGCTCTCCTTCGACTACAAGCGTGACAATATCGCATGTTGGGAAGAGGATCAGGAAAGTGAGATTGACCAGAAGGTGTACACTGCTGACGACCTCCAGTGTACGGCGTCCCTGCCGTCAGGTATGTGACCCACCGACCAAAACCCTCTACCAGACACTATTGCTGTCACTGATACTGCCTTGGACTTGGTGGCTCACAAAGTTTCAAGCCGGGTGCCAGACCTCCCTTCCCACGCCGACTCCAGCAGCCTTGCTGGGGGCATTCTTGACGTTGCTGCTGGCGCAGCCGCCACATTCTCTAGGGCTGCCAGGGCCAGCAGGGCCTCTACAAACACTGTAGTTAGCAGGCCCTCCGCAGCGTAGACAGAGGCCGCAACATCCCTGTCTCTTCTTGCACCAGCCACTTTCAACATTGCCATGCAGCTGACAGCGGCCTCCTCTCTTGTGGACACTGCTGCTGCCAGTATAGCAGACACTACCTCTTCTGTTTTCAGCTCCATCCGCATCTCCACCACAACTGAAGTTCTGACTCCAACAGGAGCGGCCCGCACCCTCATCCAGCATGCGACCTCTGGCGTCCTCATTGTGTCTGCGTCTGTAGCCATGGCAGGGGCCATCTTCACAAGCCTCCCCTGCATCTTGGTCGCTGTCTCTGCATTGGTCACTGTGCTGGCATCATCGGCCACAGCAATGGTGCCTCCACTCTTCTCCTTGAGCTCGCACTCTCTCTCCTCCTTCTACATTAGCAATCTCTTGCACTATCACTCATCATGCCTGGGCCTGAAGAAACCATTGAGGCGCTTCAGGCTGCTCTTAGTCAGGCACAGGCGGCACGTCATTGGATGGAAGATGAAACCTATAATGGACTAGAGGCCCAAAATGGGTTGGCCATCACTGTGGCAAATATTGTGATGGATCATTTACGCATAGTCCCTATCCTAGCTGTTGTGGTTCCTGCTAATGGGAGGTTATCCTCCACTGAGTCCACGGCTAGAAGATTCTTCTATCCCATCTCTTTCATTCGCCTTTGTTGCTCATGTCCTTCTGATACAGCTGCAAGAAGACTTTCAAAGCTCACCCTCTCACATCACCTCAAAACTTTCCTCCTCTTGGGAAACTCGCTCTAGTTCTTGGGCTCAGGGGGAGATTCTCTGGGAGTACTTCTCCCCAGTTGACACCTGTGCCAACCCCTCATTAACTCCCAAAGCTTTTAAGATATCCCGTGCAGTCCACGCTCTCAACATCATGGAGCCTGAGGAGCTGTTGAATGACATTGGTACGTTCAATGCAAAACCAGCACGCCGCACTCCTGTCAATCCTTTGGAAGCGTATGCTCTCATTCACCATTGTAAAACAGTGACAGAGCCTGCTACCTAGAGTGCTCTAAGTGTGTAGTTTAACACGTTGCACATGTGCACATATGAGTCTACAGATGAAACCTGGGTACGCACCTTAAGCTTGCTGCGTGACATGGGCAAGGCTACTCCTTGCCCTCGTTCTACCCATCGGTCCATAGTTGCAGGTCTCATCCCCGAGCTCTCTGACTTATACCTGCATATGCCGAAAGCTGAACTTGAGCATCTTGTGGCCGAGTCGGTGAGATTGAACTCTCCTCCTGGCATTTCCCCCCTTCATGAGTTCACTACACCTCGTCTCACGAACTGGTGGAGTAGCCTGTAGAATCACGTTCTTTCACCGTGCAGATCTTGCTACAGTCTTCTTCCTCTCCCTCTACCTCTTCTAATACCATTGCACCTATCCAATTTTCTCAGAGCGCTGGTCGCGGTGTGGATGGTGGTGAGGGCCGTGGCTAAGATAAAGGCCATGACAGTGGTGGTAAACCCACTGCTACAACCTCTGCTCTTCGAGCAATGACCTATTGGAATTGTGGGGCCACTGGACATTAAGCCCCCAAGTACACTGCCCCTCATGACAGCACGTGTCTTGCCTCTGAAATGTCGGTCCATTAGGCTCGCACTGGCGTCAGCACATCCACCGTAGCGACTGTTACCACCACTGTGGCACTGACATCACCGCAGTCATCCTCGTGGAGTTAGGTGCCTCCGCCCCTAGACTTGCCTATTACGGGCCGCAGCCCGTGCACTACACTGCCTCTATCTAGCCTCATGACGATGGCCACTTCCTAGACTCTTATCCCTTCGACCACCAACCCAACCGCCGTGAGGAAGAGCGTGCCTTTGAGAGTCGCCTCATTGGCCTGTCCCATTTGTTTGTGAGTCGGATGGAGACCTTCGGGGCGTGTCGTCCGTGGGTGTTCAGAGTGTCTTTCTTGAGAATCATCCATTGATTTAGGATTGGTAGTCTCACACTTTCCCTCGTCACTTTGATACATCTTCCTCTTCTTCTATTTCAGTGTCTGGTGCTGTTGTTGCCTGCCTTGTTATGCCATATGCTCGCGTATTAAGTGGCTTCTAGATCATTGGTTGTGGAACGACCCACCACATGACATCCTGCCATTCTCCTTTTTTTCCCTCGATCATGTTGGGTTTGTCTGCTTTGTTTGCATGGGTTCTGACGAGCTTTTTCCCGTTCAAAATATTGGCGTGGTCCACTTTGTTGGTCCTGATGGGGGTACGGCTCTCCCTGACCTGTTCAAGCCTGATTTGAAGGTCAGCCTTCTTTCCTTCAATACCATTGTTTACCGAGGCATGGATTCCTTGTCTAGCCGTGATGTTGGCACTGTCTCCATTTGTTCCTCTGGCTGGGTGGATCTCTGTAGTCTATGCTGTGATCGTTTCTTTCGATTTCTCCTCTCCCTTCCCTCGTCTTCCGTTGCCTCTGCTCTCGTTGAAATTGCTCCCACCCTGTCTCCTAAGCATGTTGACCCCTTATACCGCCGCCTCTGCCACATTCACACTACAGCCATTGCACGTCTCCTACACACCCTACCTGTATTTGGGCCTGACTCTGCCATGTTCACACCTTCGTGCTCCGCTACATCCCTTGACTGTACTTGTAAAAAAATGCACCACTCTTCCTTTAGCACGACTGAGTGTCACTGTCCATGCTCTCGGTCTTCTGCATGATGATGCCATTGGTCCTCTCCCCCATGATGTCCTTGGCGGCCTTGACAGCTACACGCTTTGCGTGACTGATGACTTCTCTTGCTACTGTTGGGTCCTTGCCTTGCATCAAAATAGTGATGTCACCAATGTCCTTGAACCGTGGTTGCCTCAGGCTGAGCATGCTTTTCTGTGCCAGTTTCATTTCTTTTGCTATGATTGGGGTGGTGAGTTCTTTGGTCCCACCTCTTGCTTTCTTCATTCTCATGATGCTCGCATGGAACCTTTTGCTCCCTAAACACCACAGCAGAATGGCATATGGAAGCACTGGAACCGCACATTGGCTGATGGTCTGCGTTCCCTTCTCTCGCGCTCTGGTCAATCTCCTCTCTTTGCCTTTGAGGAGATGTCATACATGACCGGGGTGTGGAACCATGTTATCCACGGACCCCTCCCTTTTAATGTCACACAATCTGGACATTGGACTGGACGTCACGCTGCTCTTTGTCTTACTCGTGTTTGGGTCTTTGTCTCCTCTATCTGACTTCTTGATGATCATTGTGACGGGAAACTTTCTCCTCATGGTCCTCTTTGTGTCTTTCTTGGCGTCTCACCCTTCTTCAAGGTCTGGTGCATCTGAGACTACGCTCTTCATCGTGTCATTGAATCTCTTGTTGTTATCTTTGTTGAAACTGTGTTTGAACATGACTTGTCTCTGCTTGGAGGCAATTCTGTCCCACCTGTCTCTGGGGGGCCTACTGTTGTCCACTTGCTGAGTAACTCGTCAGACAGTGCTCCTTCTCAGTTTAGCACATGCACTTCAATCACGTATTTTAGCGGCTTGTTCCCCTTGCCTCTTTCATCCTCTCTTGACGCTTCTGCAACTGGTGACACTACAACCTCCCCTACAATATCACTGGTGTCCCCTAATGTCTAGGCAGACACTTCTCCCACTTTGTCCATATCCACGTCATGGCCTTTAGTTTCCTCTACTACCACTATTCCTCCTGCCGTGTCTCTGTATGTTTGTGGTGGTCATCTTCGGGCTCTTCCCTACCCAAAACACGTCCATCTACCTCTCAACCTCGTACTGATCCCAGCACGAGTGACCTTGCAGTGGACCTCACCCTTGCCATCGGTGTGACCAGAGTCAATTCATTGCAGACTGGACAAGAAATTTTATATGGTCCAACCCCATGAATTCACAGATGGAACCTACAAAGTGTGGCGCCTCCGCAAGGCCCTATATATTCTCAAGTAGCCGCCTCACTATGTGAACCACTATATCACATCTACAATCAAGAAGGAGGGATTTCGCAGGAGCACATTTAAAGCGACCTTGTTCCTTAGTGCTCTCTTTGCTCCCCGTATTGCCATACTCGTCCTAGTCAGTAACCAGCTGATTGCATCTCCCAGCCCTGCAGCTATTGAGTCTATAAAGGCTCTCTTGCTATCACCATACAAGATGAAGGATCTTGGGCCTGCTCGTGTCTCGTTGGGCATAGAGCTTGAGCGTGATCGCTCATAACGCACACTGCATATTCACCGGGCTCCGTACGTTTGTAGCCTGGGAGAGTGCTTTCCATCTCTATTGTCCTCAGTTCCCTCTCCGTCCACCCCCATGACCCCAACAGGCCAGACGCTACTGAAGTCACTAGATGTGTCTAAACTGGGAGGGGTGGTGGATGTGACTAATAACTTGAGGTCGATCGCCGACTTCATGTACCTTGCTACCACTAACCGTGCTAGTGTTTCATTTTATTGTGCATTTTCTATCTCAGTTCTCCCGGTATTGTAGAGAGCATCATCTTGAAGCTTCACTCTGTGGATTTTACTACGCACTCCCTACAACGCATACAAGGCTCTATGTCAAACCACAACCCTCAATCATTGTCAGTGGATTCATAGACAGTGAGTGGACACATGACACCGATGCATGAAGTAGAACAGTCAATTCTTTTCTAATAAGGGGGACTACCGTGTCTCTGAAAAGCCACAAGCAAGGTTGTGTAGAACAAAGCCAAGAAGGTTTTTAATATGTGGTACTTGGTGCAGGTACGTTTCTGGCTTTGTCGCTTGCTGCAACAACTACATGTTTCTATTCTCTACATCACCCTACGATGTGACAATCAAAGCACGGAGGCCATTGTTGAGAATGACTTCATGCAACACTCTTGCACAAAACACAACAACGTAGAGCATCATTTTCTTCGCGATTCTGTTGCCGCTAGCATTGCTCAAGTTAGGTTGGTTCTGCACACGGTCGCACAAGATTGACTTTCTTATCAATGCACTCAGTAGAAATATCTTCAATATGTGTTGTGCATGCGATTGGACTTTCATGTCCCCATGACCCCGGGTGAATGCTCATTGTCTGTTGGATCTACCACCATTCTTATGCATCCTTGTGCGACACATCTAACTGGGATATGAGACCAGTGATTGCGGGTCATGGGGGACTGTTAATGCTTTGTCCAGGTCATGGCCTCTGACATTTGAAACTCCTGTGTGACAATGAGAATAAGAGAGAGCAGGAGACTGTTGCACGCCATGGATGTGGTAGGGCTTGCCTTAGAATCAAATGTCACAACCAAGACAGAAGTTGAGGAGGGGGAGCGAGAGCCTAAGTCACTTGTGAGTGCACACCCACACCTAGTAACTACTCGGGCGAGCATGTACTACCACCCAGGGGTCGAGCCCGACCTCTTGGAATTACCCAAGGACGGCTTCTCACCAGTGTGCGGCAAGAGATTGACACAGTGGGCCCCTAAGGATGAGCACCCGGGATAACATGCAGCTCCCCCATAACACCCAGAGGCAAATAATCATGATGCAGGCATCGGTAGTGAGAATGTGCGAGCCCTGGCATCTACCACATCACAGAACCATGGTCAAATGTGAGCCATGCTTGTGCCAGAGGGCACTCCTGGGTAGCTTGATGACTGCTTGATGAGCCTAGTGTTAGCAATAACGGCACTCTTGGGCGACGGCTCCCAGGTATTTCCATGGGCACTTAGTCTATACATGTGTATGTGCCATGGATAGTGAGACAAGAGGGACAAGAGATATGAGTGGCCAAGGAACAGGACACAACTCCAACACTCCCCCATGACCCACAGACGAACGTCCCACAAGCCGTGACAGAGTGGCACACACAAAAATGCATCAGCATGGTGGTGACAACTAGACATGGAGACACCAAGCACCTCACCCTGGGTCATGGGGACAAGTAAGACCAACAACATGGACGGCACACTTGAAGACGTTTCTGCTGAGAGCCTTCGTGATAAAGTCACCCCTCTGTGATCGTGTGTCCATCCTTGTAACTCGGACAATGCCAATAGCAATGCACTCACGGACAAAGTGATGCTGTACATTGATATGCTTGGTGCATGAATAATGCATGCCATTGTTTTCAGCAATGGCTTTTTTTCTTTAATTGTCACAGCGTAGAGTGATTCATCGAATGGGGACACGCAGTTGCTGTAGGTGTCAGAGCTAGACAACTTCACACATACCTACGCCAAGAGCCACATGCTCAGTCGCAGCTGTGCTCCTTGTAACACATCCTTGTTTTTCGCTTTTCCAAGAGATCGAAATTCCACCAATCATGAATATATTTCATGTCCTACTTCGTGCATTAGTGTCATGTGTCCAGTCACTGTTGGAGAACGCATCCACAAACCCCAAGGGCTGCGCACAAAAGTACAGCCTAGTTCGTGGTGTGGAGATTGCATAGTGCACCACGCGCAATGCGGCATCAAGATGGCACTCTCTGGGACACTGAGAGAACTGAGGGACAAAGTTCACTGCAAAAGGAACATCAGCATGAGTAATGGTGACAAGGTACATCAGATAACCAATGGCCTTAAGGTAGTTCATCACGTCTACGGACTCCCTCAGTTTTGAAAGCTCTGAGGACTTCAGCAATAATTGACCTAGTGTGATCATGGAATAGGCGAATAGCTACAAAACATGAAGCAACATGCCCAACAACAGAAGAGGCAAGAGCCAGACGGAACTCAAGCTCAATGAGAGAGTATCCAATTAGGTACTGGGGTGCACGACGGAAGCAACAACAGGTGAGGAGGTGGTCACTAGGCCAAGGGCATGGATACCAGGTTCACTTGAGACGATAGGGCGAGAGTGAGAGGGCAGTGCACGAAGGGGAACACCCCGAGTGTAGGGAGAAACAGGAGCCATAGGGGAGGAAGGTGGCTCTGAGACAACAGGCGGCACATGAGCAGCAGGCGGCTCGGAGATAGCAGACGCCACAGAAGCGGTAGAAGGCTCAGAGACAGCAGGCGGCACAGAGGCAGAACAGGTTGTCAAGAGGGTACAATGTGGCGGTGTTGGCTGATGTAGAAAGAGAACGACGCATATTACCACAAGCACAGTCGAGGTAGGTAGTGGAGCATGGTGGTGTATACGTGGCAAAGTCAATTCCAATGGCAGTTTGGAGGCGCAAGAGACGCTGAATCGCGATAGTGTGAATTTGACAGAGATGCCCATGCAAGAGATCAGCATGCTCAGGCAACAATGTGGAGGCGACATGAACGAGGACAGAGGCAGCGGAAGACGATGGAAAAGAAAGACACAAAACACACGATTACAGCACATGCCACTAAGCACAACACGGCCATAGGAACAAAGTGAAATAGTGCCAACGCCCTGGTTGGACGAGAAATCCATGCCCTGGTTGTCAAGGGTGGTGACAGAGAGTAGGCTAATCTTGAGGTCAGGCACGTATAGAACGTCAACGAGGAAAAGGCCCCTCTCGAGACCAACAAAGCGAACAACACCAACACCTTGAACGGAGAGCAGTTGGCCAGATCCGGTCCCAACAAAGCGAACGGAGCCAACGGGACCGAGAAAGACAAAGGACGGACGACACGAGATTATGTGATGAATGGCCCCAAATTCAATGATCCAGAAGCCGGAAGAGACAGGAGCAGAGGGAAGCACAAGGCAGACAGCAACAGTCCTAGGGGAAAGCCCATGTGACGAGTCACCAAGACGAGAAGGGAAAATGTGAGACTGCCACTCCTCAATCCACGAGTGGTCATCGGGCAAGGTCCCCTGAACATAACCCAATGACGCACCACAAAGGGCTCCATCCAACTCATAGACAAATACACAAGGAGGGCCACTCACAATCTCACCTCCCTGAGATCGAAGTTGGACGAGTTCGGTGTGACGAAGCTCAAGGGAACGCTCCTCATCACGGTGGTCGATAGAGGGGTCAGAGGAGCGTGCGTCAGAGAAGTGGCCATCGTCCCGGGGCCAAGAAGGTAGAGTGGAATGGATAGATGGGGGTCCATAGTATGGTGGTCTCAAGGTAGGAGGCACCCAACCCCAGGGGCCAGGTGGAGAGACAGGTGGCTGGAAGGGTGCAAGAGTGGTGCTGAGAGCTGAGGTTGAGGACAAAGGTGAAGCCACTGTCACAGTAGCTGTGGCTGTGGGAGAGGAGTTGATGTCGGTACGAGCCCAATAAGCGCGCATGGCAGAGGCTAGACGGGCATCATTGTGAGGTGTTGGACATTTTGGAGCAGAGTGCCCAGAGGTACCATAGTTCAAGCATGGGACTTCGATGGAGGCATCAGGGGCATTGGACGATTTTCCGCCGTGGCCACAACACTTACCACGCCCACGTCCGGGCCCGCCTTCCTTGCCTCGGCCAGCACTTTGAGAGATATGGACGGCAATAATGGAGGGAGAGGATGGAATGGAGGCAGCAACTACAGCGGAGGGTGACATAGTGGTGACGGGAGTGAATGTGGTGTGATGGAGGCATTTGTTTTGCAAGTTGCTCCACCAGCCTGTGAGCCGAGGAGCGGTGAACTCGTAGAGTGGGCCAATCTCTGGAGTTCGGTTAGTGGGAACTGGGACAGTACCAAGTTGCTCAAGCTTAGATTGGGAGACATGCAGGTACATGTCAGAGAGCTCGGGGATGAAACCAGCGACAATTGCCAGACAACTAGAGAGAGGGCCAAGTGTGGCGGTCCCCAGGTCACGAAGAAGGCGCAGATTGCGCGCCTAGTACTCATTGGTCGTTTCTTTTGCGCGCATGTGAAGAATGTTCAACTGATTAGTGAGGGCGCTTTGAGCGGCATGACCAGTCACAATTTTGCAGTGATGAATGAGAGCATAGGCACCAATGGGATCAACAGGGGTGCCGCGAGCCTGGTCAGCATTGTACGTACCAATGTCGTCTAGCAATCCCTCAGGCCCATCGTTGATGAGACCACTTACAGCACGGGCGGCCTCCGCAGGCTAAGGGACGAAAGGAGGCTTGGGCGCCGAGTAGTAATCCCACAGCAGTTCCCCTTGTACCCAAGCACTAAAGAAGATGTCCGATGAGGAACAGGTGACTGTAGATGTGAACTATGGGGGAGCACTCTCAAATGCCTGTATGGATGGAAAAAGAACCTGAGAAAGAGCAGCAGCTGAGTGTGAGGGAGCGGTGGAGTTGCTTGTAGCATTGATGGGTACAAAGGACTAAGCTGATGTAGCTTCTTCAGCAGGCAGGACAGTAGTAATGGCCGGCATGGCGCGAAGGCGCTCTAAGACTAAGTTCACCACAGTTGTAGCCAGTGCTCATTGTGCCTCTAGACCACTATGGCTTTATTCTTCTACTTCACGGTGTGCAGCCAGTGCCTCACTTAAAGCAACTTGCAGGGCCTCAATGGTTCCTTCCGGTGCAGGCATGGTGTGACAGCATGAGCAGCCAAAAAGAGGTGTGATGGGCAAATGAGTGTATGTGAGAGAGAAAGGGGGTTTGCTCACCAAGCTAGTGGCGTGGAAGCAGAGGGAAGATGGGAGGCACCATCGCAATAGCTGAGGAGAACAGGATGGCAACCCACGTGGAGACTGCCACGAAAAAGCAGAGAAGTTCTGTGACAGTGGCCCCTGCAACTGATGTGGCTACATAGGTGACAAGGACGCCTGTTGTAACGTGATGAGTGGGGTCTCGAGGTGCATCTTTAGGGGTCAGGACTGCTGTTGCAGTGGAAGCCCAGATGCAGCCGACGACGCTTGCGGTTGCATCACCTGGAGAGGCTGAGGAAGTAGTAGTAGTAAAAGCTACCGTTGTCACATGTGTGGCGATGTTGGAAGTTGCAACAACCAGCAGTGTCAATGACGCCGCTGCTTGAGCGTACGCCTAGTTTCTCTACCCACCGTCATCTAGGTCGGTGCTCTGCTTGCACGGGCCATGGCTCAGAACGTAGCAGCTGCACCAGCTACTGTGTCTAGTACACCACCGGCCAAGCTGATGGGGTCGATGTGGACTGGTAGAACGGGAATAACACCTGGAACCTCACAAGCCACTAATGCTTCCGCGGTGTCGGCAGTTGTAGGACCGGGAGTGCGGCTCGAGTCAGGTGCAGTAGCAGGATTAGGAGACAACCCGGTTGGCTTCATGCCTAGGGACGGAAAGGGAGAAGATGGCAGGCCGTCTGCTGTGAAAACCTGGCGACTGATCTCATGCTCTGCTGCTTCAATTTCTTGGGCAAGTGCACCACGCCAATACGTAGAATCAAACATGTGCACCCACTGTGGTGTGTCGGCATCGTCACTCTGCGGAGGTGGATCGAAGGTTCTCCCGTCCTCCCACTCCGCACGCTCTGCTACACGGGCCGCCGTGCGAGGTGAGTCAAGTTCATCGTCGGGAGGTCCGTCAAGAGGCGGAGAATCCAGCGTGACAGGTGAGTCGGCTGCAGATGCAGCCGGGAATTCAAGAGGAAATATGCACTCTCCATGAGGACCGGCATGTATAAACTGTAATCGTTGCTGGAAAGCGAGTCAGCGAGAGTCCTGAAGGAATGCAGTGGAGAGGTTGTAGGTAGGCATCCACATGGACGGTGATGAGAGTTAGCGGCAGGGTAGCAGGAGCGGGTGTGAGATGGGCGCAGGCTACGCTGCATCCTGCTGCCAAAATATGCTGATTGTGCATGCTGTGGGCTGTGGTAGATACCGCTTCCTTGGTAAAAGACGTGGTTGCTGGAGCACAAGGGGAGATAGCAGTCACTATTGCATCTAGCTCTGTGCAGCACAAGAGGCCACACTAGGTGAGCGTGGTGGCCCGATGATGGGAGGACTCTCCACCCACAAACTGTGAATCGTAAGGATGTGAGTAGGGTTCCTCATCGCTCTGATACCAGTAGTTACTAGCTAGATTTGCTCACAAGACTGTTTAAGAGAATGAGAACGAGAGAGAGAGCAGGAGAGTGTCGCACGCCATGGATGTCGTAGGGTTTGCCTTAATCGAACATCACAACCAAGACAGAAGTCGAGGAGGGGGAGCGAGAGTCTAAGTCACCGGTGAGTGCACACCGACATCGAGTAACTACTCGGGCGAGCATGCACCGCCACCCGGGGGTCAAGCCCGACCTCTCGGAACTACCCAAGGGCGGCTTCTAACTAATGTGCGTCAAGAGACCGCCACGCTGGGCCCCTCAAGATCAACACCCAGGATAACATGCAGCTCCCCCAAAACACCTAGAGGCAAATAACCATGATGCAAGCATTGGCAGTGAGAATGTACGGGCCCTAGCATCTACATCACAACAAGGTAGCCAAATGTGAGCCATGCTTGTGCCAGAGGGCTCTCCTTGGTAGCTTGGTGACTGCTTGATGAGCCTTGTGTCAACAGTATAGGCGCTCTTGGGCAATAGCTCCCCATGTATGGCCATGAGCACTTAATCTGTACATGTTGTGTGTGTGTGTGTGTGTGTGTGTGTGTGTGTGTGTGTGTGTGTGTGTGTGTGCGTGCGTGCGTGCGTGCGTGCGTGCGCGCGTGCGTGCGTGCGTGCGTGCGTGCGCGCGTGCGTGCGTGCGTGCGTGCGTGCGCGCGTGCGTGCGTGCGTGCGTGCGTGCGCGCGTGCGTGCGTGCGTGCGTGCGTGCGCGCGTGCGTGCGTGCGTGCGTGCGTGCGCGCGTGCGTGCGTGCGTGCGTGCGTGCGCGCGTGCGTGCGTGCGTGCGTGCGTGCGCGCGTGCGTGCGTGCGTGCGTGCGTGCGCGCGTGCGTGCGTGCGTGCGTGCGTGCGCGCGTGCGTGCGTGCGTGCGTGCGTGCGCGCGTGCGTGCGTGCGTGCGTGCGTGCGCGCGTGCGTGCGTGCGTGCGTGCGTGCGCGCGTGCGTGCGTGCGTGCGTGCGTGCGCGCGTGCGTGCGTGCGTGCGTGCGTGCGCGCGTGCGTGCGTGCGTGCGTGCGTGCGCGCGTGCGTGCGTGCGTGCGTGCGTGCGCGCGTGCGTGCGTGCGTGCGTGCGTGCGCGCGTGCGTGCGTGCGTGCGTGCGTGCGCGCGTGCGTGCGTGCGTGCGTGCGTGCGCGCGTGCGTGCGTGCGTGCGTGCGTGCGCGCGTGCGTGCGTGCGTGCGTGCGTGCGCGCGTGCGTGCGTGCGTGCGTGCGTGCGCGCGTGCGTGCGTGCGTGCGTGCGTGCGCGCGTGCGTGCGTGCGTGCGTGCGTGCGCGCGTGCGTGCGTGCGTGCGTGCGTGCGCGCGTGCGTGCGTGCGTGCGTGCGTGCGCGCGTGCGTGCGTGCGTGCGTGCGTGCGCGCGTGCGTGCGTGCGTGCGTGCGTGCGCGCGTGCGTGCGTGCGTGCGTGCGTGCGCGCGTGCGTGCGTGCGTGCGTGCGTGCGCGCGTGCGTGCGTGCGTGCGTGCGTGCGCGCGTGCGTGCGTGCGTGCGTGCGTGCGCGCGTGCGTGCGTGCGTGCGTGCGTGCGCGCGTGCGTGCGTGCGTGCGTGCGTGCGCGCGTGCGTGCGTGCGTGCGTGCGTGCGCGCGTGCGTGCGTGCGTGCGTGCGTGCGCGCGTGCGTGCGTGCGTGCGTGCGTGCGCGCGTGCGTGCGTGCGTGCGTGCGTGCGCGCGTGCGTGCGTGCGTGCGTGCGTGCGCGCGTGCGTGCGTGCGTGCGTGCGTGCGCGCGTGCGTGCGTGCGTGCGTGCGTGCGCGCGTGCGTGCGTGCGTGCGTGCGTGCGCGCGTGCGTGCGTGCGTGCGTGCGTGCGCGCGTGCGTGCGTGCGTGCGTGCGTGCGCGCGTGCGTGCGTGCGTGCGTGCGTGCGCGCGTGCGTGCGTGCGTGCGTGCGTGCGCGCGTGCGTGCGTGCGTGCGTGCGTGCGCGCGTGCGTGCGTGCGTGCGTGCGTGCGCGCGTGCGTGCGTGCGTGCGTGCGTGCGCGCGTGCGTGCGTGCGTGCGTGCGTGCGCGCGTGCGTGCGTGCGTGCGTGCGTGCGCGCGTGCGTGCGTGCGTGCGTGCGTGCGCGCGTGCGTGCGTGCGTGCGTGCGTGCGCGCGTGCGTGCGTGCGTGCGTGCGTGCGCGCGTGCGTGCGTGCGTGCGTGCGTGCGCGCGTGCGTGCGTGCGTGCGTGCGTGCGCGCGTGCGTGCGTGCGTGCGTGCGTGCGCGCGTGCGTGCGTGCGTGCGTGCGTGCGCGCGTGCGTGCGTGCGTGCGTGCGTGCGCGCGTGCGTGCGTGCGTGCGTGCGTGCGCGCGTGCGTGCGTGCGTGCGTGCGTGCGCGCGTGCGTGCGTGCGTGCGTGCGTGCGCGCGTGCGTGCGTGCGTGCGTGCGTGCGCGCGTGCGTGCGTGCGTGCGTGCGTGCGCGCGTGCGTGCGTGCGTGCGTGCGTGCGCGCGTGCGTGCGTGCGTGCGTGCGTGCGCGCGTGCGTGCGTGCGTGCGTGCGTGCGCGCGTGCGTGCGTGCGTGCGTGCGTGCGCGCGTGCGTGCGTGCGTGCGTGCGTGCGCGCGTGCGTGCGTGCGTGCGTGCGTGCGCGCGTGCGTGCGTGCGTGCGTGCGTGCGCGCGTGCGTGCGTGCGTGCGTGCGTGCGCGCGTGCGTGCGTGCGTGCGTGCGTGCGCGCGTGCGTGCGTGCGTGCGTGCGTGCGCGCGTGCGTGCGTGCGTGCGTGCGTGCGCGCGTGCGTGCGTGCGTGCGTGCGTGCGCGCGTGCGTGCGTGCGTGCGTGCGTGCGCGCGTGCGTGCGTGCGTGCGTGCGTGCGCGCGTGCGTGCGTGCGTGCGTGCGTGCGCGCGTGCGTGCGTGCGTGCGTGCGTGCGCGCGTGCGTGCGTGCGTGCGTGCGTGCGCGCGTGCGTGCGTGCGTGCGTGCGTGCGCGCGTGCGTGCGTGCGTGCGTGCGTGCGCGCGTGCGTGCGTGCGTGCGTGCGTGCGCGCGTGCGTGCGTGCGTGCGTGCGTGCGCGCGTGCGTGCGTGCGTGCGTGCGTGCGCGCGTGCGTGCGTGCGTGCGTGCGTGCGCGCGTGCGTGCGTGCGTGCGTGCGTGCGCGCGTGCGTGCGTGCGTGCGTGCGTGCGCGCGTGCGTGCGTGCGTGCGTGCGTGCGCGCGTGCGTGCGTGCGTGCGTGCGTGCGCGCGTGCGTGCGTGCGTGCGTGCGTGCGCGCGTGCGTGCGTGCGTGCGTGCGTGCGGGCGTGCGGGCGTGCGTGCGTGCGTGCGTGCGTGCGTGCGTGCGTGCGTGCGTGCGTGCGTGCGTGCGTGCGTGTGTGTGTGTGTGTGTGTGTGTGTGTGTGTGTGTGTGTGTGTGTGCCGCAGATAGTGAGACGAGGGAATAGAGATGTGAGTGGTCAAGGAATAGGGCACAACTCCAACACTCTTTTCTGACATGCACTCACAGACATGTACAGGGGATCGAGTGACATGGCTGCGCCTGGATTTATCTCTTAAAACCAGAGCTCCTCACGGTGGAACTTGTGCTGCCAGACTGGGGTTGCACCCTTACATGACATGACTTGAAGTAACAGGTTGACATCTTGTCTCTATCATTGGCTCACTTGTTTCAATGTGGAGGAAGCTTGACCTCGGGTACTTTGGGACCTTGACTTGTCTTAATGCCCGCATATGTGTCCCATAAAAACTGCCATATTTGCCTGGTGCTAATCCGTTGGGGCCCACTATGTACGCCTCTAGCTGCGCATCGGTGAGGAGCCATCCTCAGTTTCAATGTGAAGAGGTTGGGCTTGGCCCGCGAGTGGCGATGTGGCCTTGCTTGTGTAGTGCACAAGCAGGGTGGGAGCGCACCGACGCTCAAATGCCCGCTTCTCCCCAAACACATTGTCTTGTTCTAAGTGCAGGTTCTATACCATGGCATGCGTGTCTAGCTGGAGCCTTCCCGAGAACTTCTACTCTCACTCTCCTAACTTGAAAACCCAAGAACTACAGGTGTGAGGTGAAGTGGGGAGGGGGAGGAGGAGCAGTAGGAGGAGGAGGGGAGGGGGAGGAGGAGGAGGAAGAAGAAGAAGAGCCACCACCGAGGGAGGAGGTAAAGTGAGGGAGGGAGGGGGATGGGACGCAGAAAGGGGAAGCGAAGAAGGCGGCTGCATCTGTCCACAGGGCGCACACCGCCGGATTTTTAGATGTGAAATAGAAACAAAGCTCGTTGGCTGTCGAGACAGTCCAGCATCTTGAAGCTAAATCCAGACATGACATGCCTCGACCACCACAGCCCACAGCCCATCCGCACTCATTCCCACCAACATGGCAAAATGCCCTCATTCATCCCCT
>SZWC01014777.1:23394-43949 GCA_023375785.1 Penium margaritaceum
TGGGAAACGTGAAAGTGAGGAGGGTTTCAGCAACTACAGTACCTTGTTGAGTCTTCTTCAGCTTGGTAGCCCAGACCTAGCTGCCTCGAGGAGAGTCCGCCTGAGGCGGACTCTCCTCGGTAGCGAGGAGAGTCCACCACGTTCCTCGATAGGAGGAAAGTGGTTGGAGAACAATATGGCGGGCCGCACACGGCTTATGTTGAAGGAGAAAGCTGGCTGGATTGAACTCATGAGCGCAGCGCAAGCAGATCCGCCAAGAGGAGGTCTAAAGCAAGGGAGAAAGGAACAACAGCAACCAGCTCTGTGGTAAGCATCGACGGAGCATCTCTTACCTCAAGCAGCTCCCTGAAGCGGGCTCGCCAAGCCCAGGGAAGGGAAGGAACCTTCGTGCAATGACTGTGGCTTCCTGCCCTGAAAGGATGACAGCAGAGAACGCAGATGGAGTTGCACAATGAAGTTGCTTCCAAGTACGGACAGGAACCTGGTTGGAACCAGGAAACCCAGGGTTCCCAAATGCTGATGGTAATGGGCCTGTAGGCCTACCAAGCTGTTCATGTTGATGGTGAGGTAGAGTAGCTTTGGACGAAGAGCTCACTGCCGAGGTCCTGGTGATTGACCAGGTTCTGGTCGCGGAGGCTGCTCCATGGGAAAGGCCTAAAACTGTATGCCGCTGCATTTTAGAGGCTGCACTGATCCGCTGTCATTTCCTGAGCTGCAACTTGTCGTTCTGTCAAACTGGAACCCTGATCTTCCTGGCTCCTGACTGAATTTGTGAGCTGAAGATTGAACGTCTAGTCAGTAGACTGAGGCAAAAGACGCACTGTAGAAAAGATAGGGACGGTATCACAGTGGTGCCCCGAGCCCCGCTGCGGTCCTCTCAGCAGTGGACGCTGATGATGTTGATTGTCCGCAGTCCTGTTCACTCGTTTCATTAAATCTACGGCTGAGATGAGAAGAGGAAAGCCCTTCCTTATCCCTTATCCTCGCTGCCGGCAAACTATCCGTTGCACAGCCAGGCGTCTGCAGCCACATGATCCCTCGTCGACATTCCAGACCTGCCGGCATCTCCCTCCATTGCAGAGTTCATTCCTCCGATGCTGGCGGAAACCTCAGTTGCATGCGGAAGAGAAGGAGGCGGACGGCAGAGAGTGAACACATCAAAGCAGCACCGGTCAGATTCGCCGCACCACCTCTGCACGTGAGCCAATGGATCGCGCGATCCATTGGCTCCAAGTCCTAGTCACCACTGGACGAGCACGTGAGGGATAGACGAGCAGAAAGAGTGCGCCAGTTCCGTCTTGCAGCAGGCCAAGTTGGTGCGACGCCACCCAACACACCATCCATTCAACTCATCTAACGGCATCAGATTCACGGCTGAGGCTGCGGCGATAGGATCCGCAAATTTCTGCAGTAGTAAAACAGCGCAGTAGCACAGTAACTGGTCCGCTACGAACTTCCCCGATGCGCGGCCCAAGGCGGGCGTGTACAAATTCAGCCCGCCAACCACCGGCGAGGTAGGTGGTCCCAGCCCACGTGGGGAAACGTGGACGGTAGTAAAAGTGCACTCCACGTAGGCAACACCGCCGGCGCGTTGTGCGTAATGCACCCTGCATGACATCAGAAAGGGCCAAGAGAGCTAAGCTCGTGCGCAGCAATCATCCGCAGCAACTGTCGTCCCTGTCCTGGAAATATTTTCAGTTTTCGTTGCTTCCGCTGTGACCACAACCTGGACCAACGACCTGGAGCAAACTGGAGCAACGTGGGATGTGCAAAAGCACAAGATATGAACAAGAAGCAAGAAGTAGACCTATTATAGAAAACCATACTTTGATTTGTATTATTTAGAATTCTCACTTATTGTATTTCCTTTTGACTGATTTGACTCTTTGCATCCACTCGAAGTTGTACGAAAAGATGTCTTATGTCGAACATGAAAAAAAACGTGGGAAAAAGAAACATTTCGGCACAAAAACCCTATATAAAGTTTCTAAATTAATTATTTAATACATCATAAACAAAAATTTAAAAGAGGACCATTAATATGTCCTTAACCACCAGCCTTGCTTTAATGTACATGAAATCCGTCCACTCATTCACAAAAGTTTAATAGCATGAAATCTTTTTTTTTCCCTAGTGTTAATGAAATGAATTAATATAGGGATACACAACTTCTGAGACATTAAGAGTAATTCTTTTCTAGTCATGTCACAATTTGCAGCCCTAATGCCATAATTGTACTATGCATTTTTCTCTTCCAATTTCTACGTGTGTTTACTTGGCAGAATAGTAATTTTTCTTTGTGTAGATTCCATGTTGAAGTTTCTCCACAGCTAAAAATTCAAAAAACTTAAAATGTTTTGTTAGTCACAACAAGTGTGTAATGTCTATGACGTACACGGTTTCCTCAAATCTGACTGTGGACATGAGTGCCCTATACGTTGTTCAGCCGAGGGCATTTCCGCCAACTGCCATTATTTGTAGTATTCTATTCCAATTTTATTTGACAACTTCGATCCGTCTTCAAATGGGGCGACAAACCAATTGCGGACCATATCCATCTTTGGACTCGGCTTGGTCAACATCTCAACGGCATTAGTCTTTCATAAAGAGCAATTTCACAAGTTTGTTCCTCTCGGACTTCTTGGCATAGTTTCTTGAAGCAGCCACTACCAATGCATCGCATGCGTCACTTGCCTCATGCATCCACGACTTCTAGAATGCATCATCTTGGTCCGGCACGTGCATACATGCCACTGACTGTTCCGAAAGTTGTCATCAAGGTACATTTACTGCTGCTAAGAATCTGTTCATGGGTCCCGATTTTCCAAATCATCTTCTCCTTTGTAACGTCTACGTGTTCACCGTCCATGTTCTTCTCGGTGTACCACTTGATATTCGAGTGCAACTCTGGTCAAGGAGCAGCCAGAGACTTCAATCCCACACGACAACCTTGCACAAGCCTTTCATGAAATTCCACGGTCCAAAAAATCCCACACCTTGCATCAATGGCAATGAAAGGACTGTGCGCACCTTGCAACAAGCATCAGTAACTAGTAAACAATTTTGTGTTGGAAGTATAGCAACAAGCGGTATACGACGCTCTTCAAACGTCCCAGACAGCAGCAGCGACAGGCTTCATGGTGATTGCCCTGACAACGACGACCTCTACAGCCAATCCAAGGATGAATCTTCCAGGCTCGGCGAATTCTTTACCTCGACCGCTGCCTGTTGGGTCAACATCTTGCACTAGGAAGGGAGGCAATGGTCTACAAAGTTGCATTATCGATTTCTTCATTCAAGTTTTGTTGTCTTTTGACAACCATTCTTTCTAACAACTAACCGCGACGACGGAGGGGCTAGTTGGTTCGTGCGTGCGGGAAGCAATGCTCATTGAGAGAAACACCCGGCTCTCGAGTGGACTCAACTGTGGTTGTCAATGGATACACGAACAATGATTGGGTACACGACACCGATTCTCGCAAACACACCGGCTACATCTTCCTTGTTGGTAGGAATGCTATCGCTTGGAAGATCGGAAAGCAGGGATGTGTTATCCGCAGTTCCAGTGAGGCAGAGTACATGGCGCTCGATGCAAGTACGTGTGAGAGTGGATGGCTTTCCCGCCTGCTGCAATGTTTTCCTGTGCCCATCCACTACATCACACTACGCTACGACAACCAGAGAACCAAGGCAATCACTGAGCATAACGGCATGCATCGCTCTCGCACTGAGCGCATCAACATTGAGCATCATTTTGTACTCGAGCGCATCGACGCTGGAGACGTTCAAGTTGTGTGGGCCAACACTCGGCAGCAGCATGCAGACTTTCTCACCGAAGCTCTTAACTGTGGCAAGTTCAAAGCAGCTGTGCATTCTATTGGTTTGTTGCGTGCTCGTGATGTCCCACGTTGATGCGCATGTACCTCGTGATTTGTTGTTTCACTGACGTGGTTGTGTTGTTCCCGCTCTCATGCATGTGTGGAGTGTTCGTCTGTGGGTCACAGGAGAGTGTTGGTTGAAGACATGCAAGTCACCTCTTGACTCTTACCACACACACACTTCAGTGACTAAACTGAAGTGTAGCTCAGGGCGCTCGCATAATGGGCCATGCACCACTGGCGTCTCAGCCGAGTGCAAGATTGGCGCCTACAGCATCATCTTTAGTTGTGCTTGTGAGCCGAGTTGCTGGTTCCAGCATAATGTGCTTGGCATCTGCTTAGCAAAACACGGGGACATCAAATCCAAGGAGACATGCATCCACATGCGCTCGTGGTCGATGTGGGTACTTGTATTTCTGACATGCATGTTTAGGTTGGATTGTTGATGTGCTGCACTAGGTTGCTGATCCTACGGGACCGCACTTTCGGTTATTCCGAAAGTGTGAGAAACCGGCGTCGGTGCGCTACCGGCCGGTCTGGTTCCCACGCTGAACGTTTCGCGTGGGTGGCCCGGTCGGCCGGTTTCTAACACCTCGCTCTCCACTGACCCCATACTTTTAACTCTTCGCTCGTCTCTTGAGCTTTCAAGCGATTTCCCTCGCCTCATCCATGGCATTGTGTGTGCATCACCTACACCCAAGTGTTTTGTGCTAGCAAGTCTTAGTTACCTACACCCTCTTGGTGCCTACTTTGAAGTCACTCGCCAGTTTCTTGGTGAGTGCGGCTAGGATGCTTGAGGCTTTTTCTCAAACCCCAAGGTGACACTGCACTTTGCCCACTGGAACATACTCGATGCTCTCGACTTCGTTCTCTAGCTGGCAAAGAACAGCATTTAGACAGGAATGGCTACACCTTTTCTTCCAATAGCAACTTGATCACCTCAACAAACACAGCCTGATTCATGCACAGGTTGTTCTAGACACTTAGGTCCGCCTGATGATCATGATTGGGCACCATGAATGGCTAACACATTGCTGGCAACTTCCTCAATGAGGAGGACAGCTTTCGTGTTTGCAGAACTTTGCTGAAAGTAGCCACTATTGCTAGTGTTCGTTGGTGACATAAGTGCTACAAGGGTTTGCACAAATGTGTGACACACATCCATTATCCGTCTGACATGCCATTCTAAGTTTGGGCTGTGTATACACTTTACAGCACATTAAGTGGGCATCAGGTGGTTCCTATTTGTTCTTCATGTCCACACTGCAATTTCTTTGCTAGGAAAGGAAAGATGTCCACATTGTGTGAAGTTTGTTGGTTTTCGTGCATCTCTCATTGTACTCTGTTGTGACCTCTTGGCATGTGTACATCAGCGTGCAGATGACTGACGGCGAGACTTGACACCGCTAGAGTGTCGCTCGGTGGAGCCGACGCGTGCTGAGACCCACTCACCCGTCGGTGGAGCCTCCTCCCTCTGGCGATGCGCTTAGCTCCATCGGCAGGCCTCCTCGGTGGTCGGCCCGTCGGCAGTCACTGCCACTGCGGATGCAGTCTGCATGCACCTAGCATTGTGTCTGGCTGTGTCATTGCGTCTGCAGCATCATGCGATGCCTAGGGTCCACGTCTTCTGTTGTATGGCCCTGGTTGGCATCGTTCACTGTCATAGGCACTACCTGGGTTCGTGCAGCCATAACTTCTTGTAGCTATTCTTCTAGCTGATTCTGACCGCACGACTGCGTTTGCAGCGTCGGTATTATGGTATGGTCCAGTTTTCAGGCAAAACGGACGACGCCCGGATCTTGGGCTGTCGGGCGTCTGGCAGAGCTCACCAAGAAAACCCTGCATGCCAGAAAAAAGGTCTAGCACTATTTTCTGATTGGTTGGTTAGCTGAGCAACAACTTTTTCACTAGTGGGGGGGGCCTAGAACTTGGAGGGGTTCCCCATTGTTGCTCATTCTTCATTGCTAATCAGTTACTTCCAGTTTTCAACTGCTTTCTGGCGCTAACACAGGCGCGCGCACTTCTGAGTAACAGACCCAGAGCTTCTAGACTTAGTCTCTAGAGCAGCAGGCTGAGGGGGCAGCAGACTTAAGCAACAAGCGTGGAAGCCCACACGCTGCATCAACAACGCATGTTGCCCCAACCTGCTGCCTAGGTTTCTAGCTTGGCATCAGAGCCAGAGTGTAGCAGCAGCAGCAGAAGACTGGCGTACAGGTGCCAGACAACGACGGCGGACCCCCATACGCGCCAGTGCAGGGGAAATGCTGCCAAATTTTTTCTCACAGCATTGACCCGCCTGGTGGCGGCGTCAGATTTTTTCCCACGGCCACCGGGCCAGGGGAAATGCTGCCGAAGTTTTTTCGACAGCACTTACCCCCACACGTGACGCGAGGAGGTGAACGCCAGGCTGCGGCCAACAATTGTGGGCGACAACGCACGCAGCAATGTCACCGAGGTGCAGTGACTTGCACCAGCACGCAGCAGCAGCAGCTTGCAGCAACAGCAGCAGCCGCAGGTAATGTCAGCGAACAGTGGCAGCAACAACCAGCAGCAGCTGCGTGCAGCAGCAGTAGTAGGAAGAAGCAGCAGCTCACAGCAGCCTGCAACAACAGCAACCCGTAGTAGCAGCTCGCAGTAGTAGCAGCCTGCAGTGATAACTCGTAACAGCAGCAACCCGCAGTAGCAGCAAGCAGCAGCTGCTACAGCGTGCAGCGGCAGCAGCCAGCCACCGTATGTGCTGCAACGAGCAGCTGCCAGCAGCAACTGCTGCTGCTGCTCACTGCCCGCAGTGAGCGAACAGTGAGCAGTAGCCCGCTGCTACCAGCGAGTAGCAGCTTGCTACCAGCGAGCTGCTTGCTGCCCACAGCTCGCTGCTCAGTGCCAGCAACCTGCAGCTCACTGCTCGCTGCCAGCAAGCAGCAGCTGCTACAGCGTGCAGCGGCAGCAGCCAGCCACCGTATGTGCTGCAACGAGCAGCTGCCAGCAGCAACTGCTGCTGCTGCTCACTGCCCGCAGTGAGCGAACAGTGAGCAGTAGCCCGCTGCTACCAGCGAGTAGCAGCTTGCTACCAGCGAGCTGCTTGCTGCCCACAGCTCGCTGCCAGCGAGCTACTGCTCGCTGCCCGCTACCAGCGAGCAGTAGCTCGCTGCTCAGTGCCAGCAACCTGCAGCTCACTGCTCGCTGCCAGCAAGCAGCAGCTCGCTGCCAACGAGCAGCAGCCTGCTGCTCGCAACTGAGAGCGGGCAGCTGCCCGCTATGACAAACGAGGAAGAAGGAAACAAAAAAAAAATCTCCCATCCCACCTCCTTCGCCCCCGCTCCTGCAATAACTGCCTTCGCTGATACAGCAGCCTTAGCAGCCGCAGCAGTGCGCAGCACCAGCAATTNCGAGCAGCTGCCAGCAGCAACTGCTGCTGCTGCTCACTGCCCGCAGTGAGCGAACAGTGAGCAGTAGCCCGCTGCTACCAGCGAGTAGCAGCTTGCTACCAGCGAGCTGCTTGCTGCCCACAGCTCGCTGCTCAGTGCCAGCAACCTGCAGCTCACTGCTCGCTGCCAGCAAGCAGCAGCTCGCTGCCAACGAGCAGCAGCCTGCTGCTCGCAACTGAGAGCGGGCAGCTGCCCGCTATGACAAACGAGGAAGAAGGAAACAAAAAAAAAATCTCCCATCCCACCTCCTTCGCCCCCGCTCCTGCAATAACTGCCTTCGCTGATACAGCAGCCTTAGCAGCCGCAGCAGTGCGCAGCACCAGCAATTGCTACTACAACTGCAGCCAGAGTAGCAGCAGTAGCACCGACGGTAGCAGCAACAACGCCAGCAGCAGCAGTAGTAGCAATAGTAGCAGCAGCAGCAGCAGCATCAGCAGCAGCAATAGCACCAACTGCAACAGCAGTCGCAGCAGCAACCACAGCAGCAATAGCAAGCTATAGCAGTAGCAGCAAACTCTAGCAGCAGCAGCAACAGCAGTAGTAGCAACAACAGTAGCAACAGGAGCTACAGCAACGGCCCCAACAACCGCCATTGCTGATGTCAACATCCCGCTATCCACCGCCCTTAGCAAGGCGCTAATGCTGGAAGCCGGAGGGACGACAGGGACAAGAGCCCGGACGGCACGACCAGCGTCATACAGCTGGTCGGCCAAGGTGGCGTAACATGGCGCCGGGTATTGCGTGGCAGCAGAAACAGCTGAGCTGGCACGCCCTGGAGGGGGAAAGGACGGAGGCGCATTGGGGGCAGACTGGGAAACTAGCGGTTGTAGTGCCGCAAGCTGCTGCGTCAGGGCGGCGAGCTATTGCTAAAGAGCAGCGAGGAGGTCAGGGTTATCGCCAACGACATCAGAGGGCTGCTGGTGCCGCTGCTCCTCCTCCTGCTGCTGCTGCTGCTTTCGCTGTTGCTACTGCTCCTACTGCTGCTACTACTGCTGCTGCTCCTGCTTCTCCTGTTGTTCCTGATGCTCTTGCTGCTGCTGCTGCTGCTGCTGCTCTTGTTGTCGTTGTTGCTGCTACAGCTGCTCTTGCTACTGCTGCTGTTGTCGCTGCTGCTGATGCAGCCGCTGCAAGAAAGGGGGGGTGGGGGTCCCCCCAATAGAGGAGGACCCCTCCCTAGTGGGGCTACCAGCCATGGTGTGATGCCCTTTGTTTTGTTTGTTTGTTTTCTTTTTCTCTTAGGGGTTGCTGACGTCGAGCCCTTGAGCCCTTCTTAGGCGACTTCACCGCTGACGCCACCCCAGACCCTGCAGCCGCGTCGCACATTCTCACTCGTCCACATTGCCTGTCCACGGACGCTAAGACTAGCCGACTACTGCGGGAGTTTAACTCCCTGTACATGGGGGAGACCGAGACGGTCACCTCCTACTGGCAGCGGGTGGAGGACATCCTTCGTCGCCTCGGGAAATCTGCCCCACCCCCTTTGGTCGCGCTCCTCACCATCAAACGCGGCGCCACCGACGCGTACTCGGACGTCTTCGTCCACTATCCTCACGACATTTTCTCCACCATGGCAGCCCAGGGCACACTCCTGCCTTGGGCATACGAGCTCTTCCTCCGCATTGAGGAAGCTCGTTTGGAGTCCCGACTCCAGCGCACGGAGGTCGTCGTATCCCCTTCCGTCGCCTCCGTAGCCGTCGCCTCCCCCATCGCAGCTACCTCATCATCGTCGGGGAAGAAGAAGCGTGGACCTAAGAACGGCAAAGGTCAGCAGCAGTAGCAACAGTCGTCGACCGGGTCCAGCACTAGCAGCTCGGTCTGCCACAACTGTGGCCAGCCCGGGCATGGGTGGTACACGTGCCCTCTACCGACGGATGAGGCGCGCATCATCGCCACCATGCGTCGCCAGGGCGAGCGTCGTCTCGCCTCTGCCACCGTGACTGTCGCCGACTCTGACTCCTCCACCTCATCCAGCACCTCCACCACTCCAGTTGCTTCGCCGGTCGTACCGACACCTCTGCCGCAGCCGTTGGCGCCGGCGCAGTCCTCCTTCTACCCGGGCTCCGGCGCCATCACCCCGCAGTCTGTCTACACTCCCGAGCCATCCTCTTGCAAGCGCCAGCTAGAGCAGTTCATCCCGCTCCAGCTCGGCCTCCCTCGCCCTCCTCCCCAGGGAAGTGCGAGTTGTATCACTTCCTCCTCCACTGTCTAACCCTGCATGACTGAGCCTGAGTTACGGTCATGCCCTGATTCTTCATCTGTCTCATCGTCTCTCGTGGTCTCCGCTACCCCCTCCCAGGACGACGTTACTTGGCTTGACGATTGGCAGTCTCGATTTGCACCTCCTTCCACCGCGTCCGCGTCCCTTGCTTGCTGCCATGTAACCGTTAGTGATCTTGCGATCCCGGTCCAAGACCCTGCTGAGACCTGGATCATCGACTCCGGGGCCAAGCATAACATGACAGCCTATCGTGAGGCCTTTAGTATGCTCGGTCCTGTAGGCGATGTTTCCGGTGTCTGGACAGGTTCTAGCCAGGTGTTGCCTGTCCGTAGAGTTGGCGTCGTTCGTTTCCGTGGTCCCTCCGGTGACGTCTTTCTGACCGACGTCCTCTTCGTCCCTGGTCTTGAGCTGAGCCTCCTGTCCGTCACTGCCCTTGACCGCATGAGCATGGATGTTGTGCACTCCCATGGTGTTGGCACTGTGTTGTTGCGTCCGTGTGGTCTTGTCGTACTGCACGCCACCGCCCGTGACAACCTGTGGCATGTACCTCGTCTGTCTTCCTCTCCTTTCGTCTCCTCCTTGTCAGCCGCCACAGGCCATGTGTTTGTCACCAGCACGCATTCTCCTCAGCACACTCGCCTCCTGCACCGCCGCCTTTGCCACGTCTACTCTGCCGCCATAGACAACATGCTTCGCACCCAGCCGGCCAAGGGCCTTGACCCGGAGACTTTTCCCCTCCTGTGCCCAGCTGAGTGCATTGACTGCGCTCAGGGTAAGATGCACCGTTCCACGTATCCCTTGTCTTCCTCCCGTGCGTCTACCCTCCTTGACCTTGTCCATTTGGATGTCATGGGTCCTCTCCCTACGGAGTCCGTCGACGAGCATGGTTGCTACGTCCTCACCCTCACTGACGACTATTCTCGCTACCGCTGGGTCTTCTGCCTTTGGCAGAAGAGCGATGTCGCCCCCGCCATCCAGGACTGGCTTGTCCTTGTGGAGCGTGAGTGTGGCCTCTCTCTCCGCCGCTTTTGCTCCGATCGCGGCGGTGAGTACCTTGGTGAAGCCACGACCTTTCTTGCCTCACGTGGCATTCACCATGAAACGTCGGCGCCTTACACTCCCGCCCAGAACGGTGTCTCCAAACGGTGGAACCGCACTATGGCCGACGCCGTCCACACCATGCGGGTTGAGTCTGGTCTCTCCAAGGGCTTTTATTTTGAAGCCATGGCCTACATGGCCTGGGTCTGGAATCGGATTCCCCACGGTCCCCTTCCCCGCCAGTCCATACCGTACCAGCATTGGTGCGGTCAGCGAGCTGACCTTCGCCCGGCTCGCGTCTGGGGCTGCTTGGCCATTGTGCGGTTGCCCGTTCTGCAACAGGGCGGCAAGCTTGCCCCTCGCGGACGCCCCTGCACCTTCCTCAGTGTCTCTCGTCAGTCCAAAGCCTGGCGCTTCTGGGATCCCTCCCGGCACTGCATCGTTGAGTCCCGAGACGCCCTTTTCTTCGAGTACCTGCTTCCTCGCGACCTCATTTGCTCCGGCTCATCCGTGTCTATCCCGTTGGATTGGGGAGTGGTGAGTCCGTCCTTCATCCTTCTGCTTCCGTATGACACGTCCCTCGGTCCTTACGGGCCGGCACCCCCATTCGCGTCCGCTGATCCCTCCGTGCCGGCACCCCCAGTGGCATCCGCTGGTCCCTCCGGGCCGGCACCTCCAGCCGTGTCCGTTGGTCCCTCAGGGCCGGCACTTCCAGTCGCGTCCGCTGGTCTCTCCGGGCCGGCACCCCCAGTCGCGTCCGCTGGTCCCTCTGGGCCAGCACCTCCAATCGCGTCCGTTGGTCCCTTCGGGCCAGCACCCCAAGTCGCGTCCACTGGTCCCTCCAGGCCGGCACCCCCAATCGCCTCCGCTGGTCCCTCCGGGCCAGCAGCCTCAGTTGCGCCCGCTGGTTCCTCCGGGCCGGCAGCCCCAGTTGCATCCGCTGGTCCCTCCGGGCCGGCATCCCTAGCCGCGTCCGCTGGTCCCTCTAAACTAGCAGCCCCAGTCGCGCCCGCTGGTCCTTCCAGGCCGGCAACCCCAGTCGCATCTACTGGTCCCTCTGGGCCAGTAGACCCAGTCGCATTTGCTGGTCCCTCCGGGCCAACAACCCCGTCTGCCTCCATCAGCCCGACGGACTCAGTGCCGTCACCTGCCCTACCATGCTACACGCGGGGCCCAGGCGGCAGCCTCCGACCCAGACCGTCGGTAAGCGCGCGAACCGTCGCTCCGCGCTCCGTGGCGCCTCGACCCCCCGTGGCTCCACGTGTCTCCTCCACTCTCACGGTCGTGAGTGGGGACCCTGGCACCAAGGCCCTCGGCCTGACCACCTCGGCCATCATTGCAGACCTCCACCCGGGCTCCACACTGGGCTACGCCATGCTCTATAATGATCATCGGTGCGCTGTCGTGGCTGCACTCGCGCGCATCCCACCTGGGGCACGAGGTGCACACGCCCTCTCAGTCCGCTCCACAGCACGCCCAGAGGACCCAGACACCCTACGCTAGGCACAAGCCTCTCCTGAGGCCGCACACTGGGATGTTGCCTGCGCCGATGAGCTCGCAGCTATCCGACAGCACCACGTGTATGACCTCGTTGACCTTCCCCCAGGACGGAAGGCCATCGGTGCCAAGTGGGTCTTTCGGCGCAAGTAGAAGCCCGACGGGTCCTTGGACAAGTACAAGGCCCGCCTTATAGCCAAGGGGTTTGCCTAGATTCCTGGGGTCGATTACGACCAGATCTTTGCCCCAGTAGGCCGGTTCTCCACTAGCCGGGCACTCTTCAATCTGGTCGCCCAGCATGGGTGGGAGCTGCACCACATGGATGTGAGCAACGCTTTTCTCCATGGTTCATTGGAGGGTGAGGAGCTCTACATGGTGTAGCCCCCAGGCTTCGACGATCGCACAGAGAGAGTCTGGCGACTGCGCAAGGCCCTGTATGGCCTGAAGCAGTCGCCTCGGTGCTGGAACCAAGAGATCAGCAGCACGCTCCTTCGTGGCGGGCTCCAGCGCAGCACCGCTGACCCCACACTGTTTGTCAGTCTGCGAGGCCAGACTTTCGTCGTTGTTCTCGTGTACGTCGACGATCTGCTCATTGCGTCGCCAGACACGGCTGCCATCCAGCGTGTCAAGGATCTACTACACGCCGCCAACCAAATGAAGGACCTTGGGTCTGCCAGGGTCTTCCTGGGCATGGAACTCTAGCATGATCGCTCCAAGGGCGTCTTGCACATCCACCAGGCCGCCTATGTGCAGACGTTTTCCACCCGCTTTGCAGAGGACCTGCCACTCGTGCCAAGCGCATCCTCACCCATGTCACCCGATGGCCAGGCAAAGCTGAAGAGTCCTGACCCAGCCGTTATGGGGGAGCCAGTTGACGTGACCACATACCTGCGAGTCATCGGGTCACTGATGTTCTTGGCAACGACGACGCGCCCAGACATCGCGTTCGCCGTCAACCTCCTCGCCCAGTTCTCTCAGGAGCCGCGTCACCTTCACTACGAGGCCGCGATCCGAGTACTGCGCTATGATGTCTCGACTTCTCGGCGAGGTCTCATGTTCCGCCGTCAGCCGTCTGTTGTCGCGGTGGGCTACACCGATAGTGACTGGGCCGGCAGTCCGGACGGCGAGAGTCGCACAGGCTGGATCTTTCTGATTGGCGGCACTGCTCTGTCCTGGCGCAGTGGCAAGCAGGGATACATTGCACGTAGTACTACTGAGACTGAGTACGTTGCTCTTGGCTTAGGCGCGTGTGAGAGTGTGTGGTTGTGTCGTCTGTTGTCCGAGCTGCGCCAATCTGTCGCATCCATCACGTTGCATTGTGACAATGAGAGTGCCATGGTCATCGCCCACAATGACGGCGTGCATCACACATGCACAGAGCACATCAATGTTGAGTATCACTATGTGCGTTCGTTGTTGCATGACGGCAGCGTCAGCATCGTGTGGGTTGAGACAGCACGGCAGTTGGCTGACTTCTTGACCAAGGCACTGAAACGCGACTCATTCAAGAAGGCTGTGAGTTCAGTCGGCATGCGTCCGTGAGTGACTCTCTCTGTCCTTGCTTGCGTCTCTGTTTCAACTGGGGGACTCTGGTCCTTGACTGTGTCTCTGCCCGCACATGTGCACTTCGCCTGTGAGTCATGGGGGAGTGTTGGTTTTTGTGCATCTCTCATTGTACTCTGTTGTGACCTACCGGGTTGTGTACATCGGCGTGCAGATGACTGACGGCGAGACTTGACGCCGCTGGAGTGTCGCTCGGTGGAGCCGACGCGCGCTGAGACCCACTCACCCGTTGGTGGAGCCTCTTCCCTCTGGCGATGCGCTCAGCTCCATCGACAGGCCTCCTCGGTGGTCGGGCCGCCGGTAGTCACTGCCACTGCGGATGCAGTCTGCATGCACCAAGCACTATGTCTGGCTGTGGCATTGCGTCTGTAGCATCATGCAATGCCTAGGGTCCACGTCTTCTGTTGTATGGCGCTGTTTGGCATTGTTGACTATCATAGGCACTGCCTGGGTTCGGGTAGCCATAACTTTTGATAACTGTTTTTCTGACTGATTTTGACCGCACGACTACGTTCGCAACGTTGGTACTATGGTATGGTCCAGTTTTCAAGCAAAACGGACGACGCCCGGGTCTTGGGCTGTCGGGCGTTTGGCAGGACTCATTGAGAAAACCCTGCTTGCCAGAAAACAGGTCTAGCACTATTTTCCGATTGGCTAGTAAGCTGAGTGACAACTTTTACACTAGTGGGGGAGGCCTAGAACTTGGAGGGGTTCCCCATTGTTGCTCATTCTTCATGGCTAATCAGTTACTTCCAGTTTTCAGCTACTTAGTGACACTAACACTGGCGCGCGTGTTGGTTTTTTGCACATCTCTCATTGTGCTCTGTTGTGTCCTCCCGGCTTGTGTACATCGGCGTGCAGATGACTGACGGCGAGACGCGATGCTCATGGAGTGTCGTCCGGTGGAGCCGACGCACGCTGAGGTCTTCTCGCAGTTCGCTGGAGCCTCCTCTCTCAGGCGACGTGCTCAGCTCCATCGCCAGGCCTCCTCGACGGTCGTGCTGCCGGCGGTCATTGACACCGCATTTGCTGCTTGCGTGCGTCCAGCGCGTCCAGCGCGTCTGCGTCGTCATGCACTGCCTAGAGTCCCAGTTGCATGTTGCATGGCCCTGTTTGGCAGCACAAACCGTTGTGGGCACTATCTGGGTTTAGGCTGCCATAACTCCTCGCCACTATTTTTCTAGCAGATTCTGACCGCACGGCTGCGTTCGCAGCGGCGGTATTATGGTATGGTCCAGTTTTCAGGCAAAACGGACGACGCCCGGGTTTTGGGCTGTCGGCTGCCAGGCAGGCCTCACCGAGAAAACCTGCCAGCCTGAACTGAGCTATTTTCTGATTGGCTCTTGAACTGAGTAACAAGCTCTACAGAGCTGGGGGGGGGGGCTAGAACTTGGAGGGGTCTCCCATTGTTGTTTATTCTTCATTCCTAATCAGTCACTTACAGTTTTCAGCTGCTTTCTGGCGCTAACACTGGCGCGCGCATTTCTGAGTAACAAACCCACAGCTTCCAGACTTAGACTCTAGAGCAGCAGACTGAGGGGGCAGCTGACTTAAGCAACGAGCGTGGAAGCCCGCACGGTGCATCAACAACGCTGCTGCCCCAACCTGCTGCCTAGGCTATTCCTTTTTGGTATCAGAGCCAGAGCATAGCAACAGCAACAGAAGACTGACAAACAAGTGCCAGACAACGCCGGCGGACCCCCATACGCGCCAGTGCAGGGGAAATGCTGCCGGATTTTTTCCGGCAGCATTGAACCGCCTGGTGGCGGCGTCAGATTTTTTCCACGGCCACTGGGCCAGGGGAAATGCTGCCGGATTTTTTCCGGCAGCATTGAACCGCCTGGTGGCGGCGTCAGATTTTTTCCCACGGCCACTGGGCCAGGGGAAATGCTGCCGAATTTTTTTCGGCAGCACTGACCCCACGCGTGACGTGAGGAGGTGAGCGGCAGGCGGCGTCTGACGTCTGCGGGCGACGACGCAAGCGACGAACGTGACCCAGGTGCAGTGACTGGCACCGCCAGCAGCAGCAGGCGGCAGCAGCAGTTTGCAGCAGCACGCAGCAGCAGCAGCTCGCAGTAGCAGCAGCAGCAGCTCGCGGCAGCGGCAGCAGTAGCGCGCAGCAACGACAGCAGCGTGCAGCAGCAGCAGCTGCGCGCAGCAGCGTCTCGTAGCAACAGCCCGCAGCGGCAGCAGGCAGCAGCGGCAGCGGCAGCAGCAGCCGGCAGCAGCGGCAGCGGCAGCAGGCAGCAGCCGCAGCGCGCAGCAGCTGTAGCAGCGTGCAGCAGCAGTAGCGAGCTGCAGCAGCTGCTGCAGCGAGCCGCAGCAGCAGCTGCCAGCCGCGGCTGCTACTGCTTGCTGCTCGTAGTGAGCGAGCAGCGAGCAGCAGCCCGCTGCTGCCAGCGAGCAGCAGCTCGCTGCTGCCAGGCGAGCAGCAGCCCGCTGCTCGCTACAGACAGCGGATTGCTGCCCGCTGACAAAGAGAAAAGAAGGAAAAAAAGGCAACAAAAAAAATCCCCCACCCCCGCAGCTCGCTATAGCAACCCGCCGCAGCAGCGAGCAGCTGCTACAGCACGCAGCAGCCGCAGCAACGGGGGGTAGCAGCAGTACGCGGCTACAGCAGCGCACAGCCACAACGGCGAGCTGCAGCAGCTGCGGCAGCCGCAGCAGCTCACAACAACAGCAGCTGCGGCTACAACTACAACAGCCACAGCAGCAGCAGCAGCAAGCAAGCAGCAGCACCAGCAACAGTAGCAAGCAAGAAGCAGCAGCAGCAGCAACAGCAGCGGCAGCAACTGCAGCAGCGGCAGCAACCGCAGTAGCAGCAACAGCAGCAGCAGCAGCGGCAGCGGCTGCAGCGGCATCAAGAGCAACAACAACAGCAGCGGCCCCAACGTCCACCGCTGCTGACGTCAGCACTCCTCTGCTGACATCACTACTGACGTCACTGCTGGCGTCATCAACAACAAAAAAAACAAGAAAAAAGGGGAAAGGATAGAAAACAAGGGAGACTGAGTAATGGAAGGGAGTCCTGATGAGGGGTCCTCCTCTGGTGGGGGGACCCCTACCCCTCCCTTCTTGCAGCGACTGCTGCAGCAACAGCAGCAGCACCCGCCGCCGCTTCAGCAGCAGCAGCCACCGCCGCCGCAGCGGCAGCAGCAGCAGCCACCGCCACTACAGCAGCAGCAGCCGCCGCCCCTGCAGTAGCAACAACAGCAGCCACCGCCGCTGCAGCAGCAGCAGCCGCCACCCCTGCAGCAGCAGCAGCCGCCGCCCCTGCAGCAGCAGCAGCCGCCGCCCCTGCAGTAGTAGCAGCCGCCGCCCCTACAACAGCAGCAGCCGCCGCCCCAACAGCAGCAACAGCCGCCGCCCCTGCAGCAGCAGCAACAGACAATGCCATTGCAGCAGCAGACACCGCCGCTACAGCAGTAGCAGCAGCCGCCGCCTTTGCAGCAGCCGCCGCCTTTGCAGCAGCAGCAGCAGCAGCAGCAGCAGCCCACTGGTAACGTTGGCGGCCACCCTGACCCTCTTGCTGCTCTTCAGCAACAGCTTGCCGCCTTGACGCAGCACCTTGCAGCCCTACAGCCGGTCGCTTCCCACAGCGCCACCAGTGCGCCGCTGTCCTTCATCCCCCCAGGGCATGCTAGCCCCGTTGTGTCCGCTGCCACGTGCTACCTGGCACAGCAGCAGACTCAGCGCCAACGGCAGACAGTGACCTCCGTCCTTGGCCCCACTTTGGGTGCTGGCCGCAGGCAAAAGGACTTTGAGACACCTCCGCCGCCGCTTCAGAGCGGCGAGCAGTTCCGCAGCTGGGAGCTCAGCTTCCNGATCTGGGCGCAGGGTGAAGGTCTGTGGGCCTACTACACCCTGCCCTACGACTCCACCCAGGCCGATCAGCTGTATGACGCTGGTCGCGCCGTCCGCGCCCTTGTCCCTGTCGCCCCCCCCGCTTCCCGCCTTGCCCTGGAGCCCTTCCTCGGCGACTTCACCGCTGGCGCCATCCCTGACCCTGCAGCTGCATGGCACGTCCTCACAAGACCCCATCGCCTGTCCAGCGACGCTAAGATCAGCCGTCTGCTTCGGGAGTTCAACTCCCTGCACATGGGGGAGACCGAGACAGTCACCGCCTACTGGCAGCGGGCGGAGGACATCCTTCGTCGTCTCGGCAAGTCTGCTCCGCCCCCTCTGTCCGCGCTCCTCACCATCAAGCGCGGCGCCACCAGTGCGTACGCGGACGTCTTCGTCCACTATCCCCAGGACGTCCTCTCCACCATGGCGGCCCAGGGCACTCTCATGCCCTGGGCATACGAGCTCTTCCTCCGCATTGAGGAAGCTCACCAGGAGTCTCAGCTCCATCGCACGGAGGCACTTGCTTCCCCTGCCGTCGCCTCCCCTGCCGTTGCCTCCGTGGTTGTCTCCTCCCCTGCCACAGCTACCTCGTCGCCTTCGGGGAAGAAGAAGAAGAACCGCAACAAGAAAGGCAAGGGTCCGCCGCAGCAGCAGCAGCAGTAGTCGTCGACCGGGTCCAGCAGTGGTGGTTCGGTCTGCCACAACTGTGGTCAGCCTGGGCACGGGTGGTACACGTGCCCCCTCCCGACGGACGAGGCGTGCGTCATCGCCACGATGCGCCGTCAGCGGGAGCGCCGCCTCGCCTCTGCCGCCGTCGCTGCTGCTGGTCCCGACACTCTGACTTCGTCCAGCAGCTCTGCCACTTCGGTAGCTCCGGCTGTCCCGCCAACAGCCGCACCGCAGCAGCACTACCCGCAGTAGTACTACCCTCAGCCGTCGGCACCTCCGCTTCATTCGCCAGCTCCGCCCTCCTACTACCCGGGTTCCGACGCCGTCACTCCTCACTCCGTCTACACTCCTGGGCCGTCCTCCCGTGAGCGTCAACTGGAGCAGTTCATCGCACTCCAGCTTGGCCTGGCTCGCCCTCCTCCCCAGGGAAGTGCGAGTTGCGTCACATCCTGCCCCCCGGACCCTCCCTGCAAGACTGAGACTGAGCTGCGGTCGTGTCCTCCTTCTTCGTCTATCTCGTCGTCTCCCGTGGTCTCCTTCACCCCACTTCTTGACGACATTGCATGGCTTGATGATTGGCAGTCTCGCTTCGCGCCCCCTTCTACCGCGTCCGCGTCCCTCGCTTGCTGCCACGTGACCGTGAGTGATCTGGCGACCCCTATCCAGGATCCTGCTGACACCTGGATCATCGACTTCGGGGCCACGCACCACATGAGGGCCTCTCGCGAGGCCTTCAGTATGCTCGGTCCTGTCGGCGATGTCTCCGGTTTCCGGACAGGCTCCGGACAGGTGTTACCTGTCCGTGGTGTTGGCGTCGTTCGTTTCCGTGGTCCGGCCGGTGACGTCTTCCTGACCGATGTTCTCTTTGTCCCTGGTCTTGAGCTCAGCCTCCTGTCCTTGACTGCCTTTGACCGCATGAGTATGGATGTTGTGCACTCGTGTGGTGTAGGCACTGTGTCGTTGCGTCCATCTGGTCTCGTCATCCTGCATGCCACCGCTCGTGGCAACTTGTGGCACGTTCCCCGCCTCTCCTCTACCCCACCCGTCTCCTCCCCGTCGGTGTCCACAGGTCATGTGTTTGTCACCAGCACGCTGTCTCCACAGCACACCCGCCTCTTGCATCGCCGCCTTTGCCACGTCCACTCGGCCGCCGTAGAGAGCATGCTTCGCACCCAGCCGGCCAAGGGCCTTGACCCGGAGACTTTTCCTCTCCCGTGCCCCACTGAGTGCATTGACTGCGCTCAGGGGAAGATGCACCGGTCCACCTACCCCTTGTCTTCCTCNTGTTGGCGTCGTTCGTTTCCGTGGTCCGGCCGGTGACGTCTTCCTGACCGATGTTCTCTTTGTCCCTGGTCTTGAGCTCAGCCTCCTGTCCGTGACTGCCTTTGACCGCATGAGTATGGATGTTGTGCACTCGCGTGGTGTCGGCACTGTGTCGTTGTGTCCGTCTGGTCTCGTCATCCTGCACGCCACCGCTCGCGGAAACTTGTGGCGCGTTCCCCGCCTCTCCTCTACCCCTCCCGTCTCCTCCCAGTCTGTGTCCACAGGTCATGTGTTTGTCACCAGCACGCTGTCTCCACAACACACCCGCCTCTTGCACCGCCGCCTTTGCCACGTCCACTCGGCCGCCGTAGAGAGCATGCTTCACACCCAGCCGGCCAAGGGCCTTGACCCGGAGACTTTTCCTCTCTCGTGCCCCACTGAGTGCATTGACTACGCTCAGGGGAAGATGCACCGGTCCACCTACCCCTTGTCTTCCTCCTGCGCATCCGCCCCTCTTGACCTTGTCCACTCGGATGTCATGGGCCCTCTCCCTACTGAGTCTGTCGGTGAGCACGGCCGCTACGTCCTCACTCTTACGGACGACTACTCTCGCTACCGCTGGGTCTTCTGCCTCCGGCAGAAAAGCGATGTCGCCCGAACCATTCAAGACTGGCTTGTCCTCACGGAACGCGAGTGTGGCCGCCCCCTCCGCCGCTTTCGCTCCGATCGCGGTGGCGAGTACCTGGGTGAGGCCACGACCTTTCTCGCCTCCCGCGGGATCCACCATGAGACGTCTGCGTCCTACACACCCGCCCAGAACGGCGTCTTCGAACGGTGGAACCGTACCATGGCTAACGCCGTTCGCACCATGCGTGTCGAGTCTGGTCTCTCTGACGGCTTCTATTTTGAAGCCATGGCCTACATGACCTGGGTCTGGAACCGGGTTCCCCACGGTCCCCTTCCTCGCCAGTCTACGCCCTACCAGCACAGGTGCGGTCGGCGCGCTGACCTGCGCCCCGCTCGCGTCTGGGGCTGCGTCGCCGTTGTGTGGCTGCCCGCCCCGCAGCAGGGCGGCAAGCTCGCCCCCCGCGGACGTCCCTGCACCTTCCTCGGGGTGTCTCGTCAGTCCAAGGCCTGGCGCTTCTGGGACCCGTCCCG
>SZWC01014777.1:58494-72960 GCA_023375785.1 Penium margaritaceum
CCTAATGCCCATCTCTGGCCCTTGAAGACGCGCTCCCATGCTGGAACCTTAGTCGATTTGTCTAGCCATTTGCGTCCTACCACTCCTACTTATCCACATCATGTGACGGCTCCTCCTGACATTGGTTTGGACACACTTAGGCTGTCTGCTTATGTTGTCCAGCCAAACTCTAGACTCGGCTACTCCGTAATTGCGGATAAGTTCTTCCATGTTACCGTAGTCGCTTAGTCTCCTTTTGTCACAAGCCACACATCTGTTGCCACTGCACTCACCTCTCCTGGCACCACGACACTTTTGCCTGACCCGGATACACCCTGCCAGGCGCACTCCGCTCCTGATGTAGCCCTGAGGGAGCAGGCCATGCACGAAGATCTCGATGCCATCACAAAGCACGGTGTCTAGAAGAGTATGGATCTTCCAGCGGGTCACAAGACCATAGCTTCACGTTGGGTGTACAGGCGCAAGCCCAAGCCGGATGGCGTCATGGAGCCCTACAAGGCTCACATGATGGCCAAAGGATTCTCTCGTGTACCTAGCATGGACTTTGATGACACTTTTTGCCCTTGTGAGTAAGTATACCAATGCAAAGGAACTGCTAATTCAAATGGCACAGCACGACTAGGAGCTGCATAAAATTGACTTAAACAACACATTCTTGCACGGTCGACTCAATGAGGGTTCTTCCAAGCTCAGCTGCCTGGCTTTGACGATGGTACTACTCGCTTCTGGTGCCTTCACAAGGCCTCCTACTAGAACCTCAACAAGAGAGGTGTCCTCTGCTACCTTTGAGTGGGTGGTTACCGTTGAAATCAGGTTGACCCCGCTCTCTTTTTGAGTGACCTTTCGGCACCCTATGTTTCCATCTTGATCCATGTGAGGGATGTTTTAATTGCCTCGCCGGATTTCCAGGCTGCCCTCACTGTGAAGGACCTCCTACATTCTATGTATAAGATAAAGTATCTCTACCCTTCTTGTGTCCACTGGGGCATTAGATTGAGCGTGACGGTCAGCATTGCATGCTCATAATGCATCAAGGTGGATATGTTCGCATTGCAAGAGAGCGGTTTCTAGACCTGCACGCTGCCGTTCCCCACGTATTCAAGTCAATGATGCCTGTTGGGCACTGGCTTCTGAATACGGACAATCATGCATGATTGGGGCAATTAGTGGACATGACGACCCTTATCCGATGTTCCTTGGTACTGCCACACGTGCTCACGAACACGACTAGTATACTGTGTCACGATGTCCTCAACTTTGAGACGTTCATTAAAACATCGAAATAATCTGATGAGAACTTTTGTCTCTGAAGACCCATCTTGAAGAGTCCTTTAACATAAACATTTGGTTACCACATACTGGTAATCATTTTGCCTTCGTGTTGATAATGACTCGTGATGTGGTCGGTGGGACCACTAAGATGTAATTGCTAGCACACTGATATCATGAAGCTATCGGCTTATATGTTGTCTCCACGGTCATAAAATTTAGAAAAAAAAACCTAGACCTTGACATGATCCTAACAATGTCATACTTTGTTTGCAAAAAACTATGAGATCATCACAAAACTCAAGAACTCCATTAGTAGGAAAGGAGTATGACCTCTTCTCTATAAGATGGAATATTCATGTACCCTACTGCCTGGTGATTTTGATTATTTAGCAAGCATGAATTTCGTAGTACTTGATTTTGGCGTCGGGTTTTTATTGTGGGTGCCTATTTAAACTTGTTGAAAATGCCATGATGTCTGTTTGAATTCGGCGATGGGTCCGCGTCAATTTTTTCATTCGGCGAAAGGGAGTGGCCGTTCCACGGATGGGGGCCGTCGTGTCAGGATTGCACACGTCGTCTTCGTCAATGGCAACGCGGGAAACCGTGTTCGGCTGCAACGGCCAATCACGCCACAGATGTTGGCACATAGGGATAAAGGCGGGGAACGTACGCCCATGTGGTGCAGTCTACCCAGCGAATCGCCATCCACTTTTTGCAATCGACACTCCGGTACGATGGACCGCTATCTGCAGAAGGTCTTGCCCGAAGAGCGCGCACGTCGCATCATGCATGCTACTCGTCAAGGTCCTGCTACTCATACGCCACCACCATGCCGACCAGTTGGGAGGCCGCGCAAGCCTGTCAAGCTGTCAGTTGACAACACCAAGGAACCACGCATGCCGGTGCATGACCATTCGACGTACATTGACCGCAGGGACAGTGTGTTTCCTCCAACGCCCCTTTCTCTCCCGTCGACCATTCCTCTCGTATGGTGCCAGGTGACGTCCACCGGTGGCTCTCAATCCACCGTTAACTACAACGTGACCACCCGGCCGTGTCCTCCAAGGAAGACTTGGAACTACAGCCTAGGTGCTGGATCTTCTGGAACTGCGGACATCAAGGGAAGCTCTCCACCCCCTCAGAGGCGTCGTCCAACTACGGCTGAAAGAGGCAAGGCTCCCGCCACGTCGCCAGTCAAGCGCCCAAAGCACGAGCCTCCACGAACAAGGCTCCGTACAAGGGCGTTGTTCATCAATGACTCTGAACTTGACAACGTGAAGAACAGCAATGGACACGGCAACATCAGCGACAGCAACAGTAGCGGCAGTCACAGCATCTTCGAAAAGGAAACGTCATCCTCCACATCCAACGGTCAGGATAGTGACAACTCCACCGATACGGAGTGCCTTGCCCTCCAGGTCATGTCGAAGACAACAACCGCCGATACTGGCGGATCGACTACTGGTTCTACCTCTCGCAAGAGAGGCAAATATGCTGACTGGTTTGGTTCGGGGCATTTCCGAACCATTTACCAGGCGTACAAAACGCAGCCATCCGCGTACGCAACTGTGCAGCATCTACGCCGCACGTTCCGCACACCGGATGGCTACTGTGTGTTCGACCGACTTGCGGCGAGCACAGTGGCGGGCTGGTTCGTGGAGGGCACAAAATCTGTAAGAAAGCAGTACAAGGATGCTGTCCTGGCGACTATAGCGGCCGCACCATCAGCTCCAGTGAGAAACAAGAAGCGTAAGCACGGCTGCAAGGGGAAAAGTTCCTAGATCGCTTCCCAACCGGCCATCATGCAGGAGATCAAGAAAGTGCTGGAGGCAGACCGAGCAGCTGGCGTGGCGCAGAATAGAAAAACTGTGCGGCAGTAAGTACGGGGGATCATCGCACGCTATGCACCCGATGAGCTTGAGCGCATGGGGCTGAAGGCGTTCAGCAGATCATGGGTGCGCTCCTTCATCTCTCGTGAACTTGGATGGTCATGGCGTGCTGGAACCACGGCCGCGCAGAAGGTGCCCGCCGATTGGGAGGAGCAAGTGCTCACATTCCACCGGCGAGCATCCTGCATGGTGACGCTATACGGCATAAAGCCGTTTTTGGTCATCAACGCCGACCACACGTTGGTCCAGCTGATGCCAACATGTGGACACACATACGCTCCTACCGGAAGCAACGACGTCGGCATCCTTGGTCTCGAGGATAAACGGTGCATCACGGTTGTCGTCACCAGCTCCATGACCGGTGACCTGCTCCCCATGCAATTGAATTTTGGGGGCAAAATCGCGCGATGCCTGCCAGGGGGTGAAAACACCACCAGATTGGTGGAGTGCGGGTGGAACCAGACGTTCACGCCGACGCACTGGGCGAACGCGGACATCACGCATGAGTGGGTCTGCGCTATTGTCGTGCTGTACTACAAACGCACGTGCGCCACCCTCAAAGTGAAGGAGGGAGAGGCTGTCATCATGCTCGTCCTCGACACGTGGAGGCCTCAGTGCAGTGCGACCATCCAAGAGTGGCAGACAACAAATTGTCCATACATGCGTACAGTGTACATCCCAACGGGATGCACACCGAAGGCGCAACCGGCGGACATAGGCATCATGCATCCGCTGAAAAAAAGGCTTGAAGAACTGTTTGCAGAGTGGGGTTCCGAGCAGACACGCATGGGGGAGAGCACGGGCATTGGGATGAAGGTCATGAAGGATGCACCATGCTCGTGGTTTTATGATGCATGGATGTACCTGCGAGATGCTGAGCCACTAGTGAAAAAATGCGTGGGCCAGGTCAAACTTCCCCAAGGTTTTTGACCCCACTTTCCAGCGGGCAGCAGCACCGTACGCTCGGAAATTACTTTCCCACTCCGATGAGGTCGAGGAGGAGGATGTCTTCGTGTAGTGTCTTTGATGAAGTCATTTTGTCCTTTCCACTGTATGCACGTATGTCCCCCTCTCGCTTTGTGTATTGTGCTTCGCCGAATTTGAACATCTCGCAAGTTTGGCACAAAATGACCACAAATAATCACTGAGTAGAACACGTAACGAAATAGAACATCATAGAATCCCCCACAATGAAAAACGCATAGTAACTGTTTAAATTCGATTACTGACTTCCTTAATTGATTTGATGCATGTATAAATTCGTTGAAATGTTGAATTCGGTGAATTTCGACAACTAATAAAACAGTTAAAATCAAAATCACCAAGCAGTAGGGTTAGTGTTGATCAAATCATGTCATCAACATCGGTTCAAGCAATTTTATCTATCAACGCCCATGACATGTTCACTCATCGAGTGATAGCAGACTAATTGTGTCGCCTTCATATTTGTTTCCCATCAACATTCGATCGATCTTGCTTTACGCCAGAAAGTGACCCTTGCAAACTTCGACCACCGCACTACGGCGTCTTAAATTGTTGAGGATCCATAGAAGATTCTTCATTCTCTCCGACCTCAACTGAAAACCCCCACTGGCAATTAATCTTACATTGTGAACAGGGTTGTTGGTACACTCATGTGTATTTCTATTGTCTATATTAGTCGGGTGCCACGATTTGTATCCATCACTCACCGAGTGATAGGGTGTCCATGGTTTTTCCATTGACAGTTTATTCAATGGTATCATCCTTGACCAGTTCAATCACGTACCAATGTTTGCATCAACCATGACTACTGATGCACAGAACATCCGCAAGGTACTGATGCATCTAGTGTACACAATGAACGAGTAGCATTATGTCAGTTCTCTAGGATTAGAGTCGGTGTGCCAACATTCTATGTCTATTCAATTACACAGTTTTGACACGGGCTTAGTCATCAAATAATCATGTTTGCCTTTTAACATCGTAGCACAATGGGACGTGCGACTATTGTAGAACACGTCATGCATCCACCAAACCACTTGTTTGGTGAAATGGTGTCGTCATTTTAACCAAGAAATCAGCTAATATTGTCATCTTTATCAAACAGCACAAAACGGTTGTGATCATATGTTTATCCAACTTGTCCATAACCTGATGTCGTGGTCAACGCACCAAGAGTTAGTGGATGGGGTTTTTGTTCATATCGTGCACGCTTTGCATGTATGTCGTGTACCTAATTTCACTTGGCTGAAGAATAATTGCACGAATTGCATACCACGCTCCATTAAAAAGAGATTTGATCTGGCACTTGGTCATGCGCGCTGACCTCTTGCGGTCATGCAAGCCGTACATGCTTTGGAAGTGGTGGTAAGCCAACTAGGATTTTGTAGCATGTTCCATGTACGGATATGGGGGAGTTCATTCGTCTTAACCATGGTGTAAATTTAAGGAAATTGTCCTCGTCACACATGTGATTTATCTATTTGAATCTGGTTTGATCTTATTTCAAAAGTACATCTCCAGACTGCTGTGAGCAGGGCAAAGTTCTTTACTTCCAATGGTTGTCACTCTCGGTGACGACCGAGATCGTTGTGTTTTTGTTATACCGTTCGGGAATTCATCAGATCACCACAGTCATCTATGATTGTTTCTAGTCATACTTGTTGGTTATCTACTTGAAGACTTCGACAGTTCGACCATCCTTGACTTCGTTGAGATGCCTTACAAACGTCAGGCGACGTGTTTTTGGTGCTTCATATACTGTGCTCGATGCACTTGTCCGTAGAACCACTCTGTGCATATTTCATATGATTTTTTTTGGTGGTCTACTGTAAGCTTACACGACTGGGTAAAGAGTTGGCTAGTTCTTACTAGCGGATGGAATGGGCTACAATTGGCACCCATGGTATTGGTGCCATCGGCATCCTATAACATGTATTGTACCGTCGACATTAGCATAGCTTGTCCAACCGGGACTCATAGCCATAGTGCATTCGGCACCCATGTCAAAAGATCAACCTGTGGCTTTTGTCGATCGCGCAATCGGCATTTATGATAATGGTGCATTCAGTACTCGCGTCATCGTCTTAACCAAAGCACTTGTCGTCCATGCATTCAACATCGTGGTAATCGTGCGTTTGGCACTTGGTGAATGCTACGATTGTTTTTTCCATGTTGGTCATATTCCAGGTGCAACCAGCACTTGTCAATTGACCATCATGTGTGGATTTCCACTATCACGTGTGTGTTGAGTGTGATCGGCACTCACATTCTTGTTTTTTGGAAATCCACTCATGAAAGACTTACCTAGCATCCTTGGTAAAATCATCCTCATACATACGCGATCCGCATTTGGTTTTGTCATGTCTTCGTAGACCATAAGCAGTGCGTTCGGCACTAGCATCACGGATGCTTTCGGTACCCATGATTGAAGGGCACCTGGAAAATGTTCAGTGGTTTGTACACACAACACTGGCAAAAGTTTTGCAACCAGCACTTGTACTATTACCCGTAGTGCAATCGGCAATTATGTCAATGATGTAGTTGACGCCCGTGTAACCGTTCAATCGACACTCGTTTGTGTTGTCCGCACATTTCGCATTGTTGTCGAGGTGTAGGTGAGTTGGTGAGTTGTCGAATGGTCACAACACGTAGGGTGCATTTTCTTATCATTTGGAGTCAAGAGTTTGTCTCGATTTATGTCACCGCCGTGATTGTACAACCCGGTGTACATCGTAGTGGCTCTTTTACGAAAACAGAATTTAATTCGTGCACGTTTGACCTGTGGTAAGCCGTGTCGTTGCTTTGAAAGGTCAGCCCTCCTGGGTTTTCTCACAAAGTACCCCAAACTTTGAGGCAAATCCACAAAACATTAAGCACTCTCGGTGCTAAATTTCTTGTAGTAAAACATTTTCAAGAGATTTTTGTTCATGACATGGAAAAATGTTGGTTTTCCTCCTTTTTGTACTATGGAACGGAAGAGGAAAAGAAAATAAGGACTGTTGATTTTTGAAAGAGCTCAGAAGAGCTTGTAGACTTTAACTTCAAAACCCATGGCTCACTTGATACACAATTGGGTTCAACCATTAAAGTTTCACCGTTTCAAACGCTTTCAAAAACAGAATAATCCCTTTTTCCCATGTTTTTAGCGTGGTCCTGCCCAATTACCCACTTTCCTCGCGGAAAACATAAGTTATCCACTCGTTTTAACGACTTACCACCTTGTCAAAAAAATATGAATAGAAACTAACTGTGACTGCCGTGCCCAGTTTTGACAAATCATGAACGAAACCCCGGTTTTTTTGGCGTGTTTCTGAAATAGTGGGTAGTGTATGAATAACTTTTCATGATTCTATCGATTTGTCATTGTTTTTGTTTCCTTCTTGTTTTGCGTGCAGTGTGACGACAAAGAGAACAAAATAAGTGTAATGCTCTAATGTTTACACTCAATATTGAAGCATGTGCCCACCCTTTGCCGATGACTATCACTGGGGGTATTCTTTTGAAGTTTCCGACCGATGTCTAGTCTAATATGTGACGACTTTGCATTGTCATACCCGATCGTGCAGGCAGCCGCGTTGGAGCATGATAAAGCGGTGCTGCTACAGTTTGTTCCACATAACGCACGACTGCACGATGCATTATGCACACCAGGCGTCGGCTACGTGCGACCTAGTAGGTATCTATTTGCCGTGTACTTGACCTTGCAAGATGAGTTGCACTATTGTCCTATTATCAGGTAACTTGAGGCTTGTTTATTGCAACAAGAAATCTCCTCAGTTTTCCAATACTCATAACATTTACATCGGGCCTGAAAGAAACACTGTAAGGTATTTCCTTGGCTATTACAAGAGACAATAGACTTTCCTATCGGACGGTCATCTGCAAACGTAAAGTTTCTACTTCAAATCACTAAATATGTTGTACATAATTGAATGTTGTATTTCTCTTCAAAATGTTCCTGGATGAGTGTTGTACAATAGTTTTACATACATCAGTTTTACAAACATTTGTATCTTGGTAAACATGCTTGATCATAGTTCGTAGGATCGTGTGATCTAATAGCTCTAGGTTTTTCTTCCTTGTTTGATCCACTTCGTAGAGACAACCTAGCTTGAGTAAGAAAACAATATTCGGGGAAGACTTCATTGGCGTTGCTTCAGCTCTTTCGGCGTGCGCTGGACCATGCAATCGGCCGCGCACATTTTTCAGATGCTCACTTCCGTCGTACGATGTGGAGAACAGAGGGGTACACAACAAAGAGTACCCCCCAACAGATCCCGACAAAGTTCCGCTCATTACCAATTGCTTATTTTGCAGAGCGCACACAACATCGCATGCTCGAAGCGAGGCCTTTTACTTTCCCATTGCAGTCACCCACAAACAATGGAGAAAAGAAATCAAAAGGAGGATCGGGAGTTGTTCGATCCTTCATTCAACGTTTGTCGAGGAAGTGTGCTTCTAAGAGAATTTCCCATCGGATAAGTGAGAGACATCACGAGTAACATCTCACGATTTCGTAACGCGACATCAAAGATTCAACTACATGAACAAGAATAAGCCCTATCTAATACCTTAGCATTCTATTGAATTCACAAAACAATTCATGCATGGCCAAGACCCAAGCTGCGTTTCGCAGTGCATCAGTCAGTATTGATTGATGTACTTTCTTTTTTAACGATTCTCGTTGTTTTGCACCGAGATCAACCTTCGCGCTCAATGATAAAAAATGTAGCATTACAAAGTATGATTTTGACAGAAGCCAGGTCAACGAGCCCGCTCCTCGAAAGGTGCAAGAAAGATATCTAACTCAACATAGTCGTTCCGCCGGCAAAAACAAAAAAAAAACACTCCAAACTTCCGATCATATCATCGGACGACCAAAGCCTTACCAATATCAAGTTAACATTCTTATCGACAACTAATGGTGATAGAAGGAACATCGAAGAGGTAGAAGAAAGTTTGATGAATATGACATAAAGCACATATAAGTATTTAATATCATGTATCTTCTTTTTCCTATGGTTTTGTTTTTTACACAAATCGTGATGTTTGTTTGTACATGTCTTGGGCCACCACCTAAGGATTTTAGTGGGTATCCTAGCCATGTCTGGTAGAGTGGGGACTGGATGCACATTTTTCTTAACTTTGGACACAACACACTTGTTAAAAACTACGGGGAAGGTGTGGACCCTCCTGAAAAAAAGTGGGCAGTCGAGTCCTCTTTCCCACGGAGTTGGTATTTCTCAGATCATATACTCAAGTGTGGGTAACCTGCGCATAACGTTTTCTGAATGTGGGTAAAATGGGATCGGCCCCTTTTTAAAAGAGTTAACGTAGAATTCCTCGACTTGATGATTCATGAAAAATGGAAAGAATCTCAGCACGTAAAGTGTCTTTTTTTCGTTTGATGCTTGGGACCGTCCAAGCGTCACCCGGTGGGGTGCTGGGATAGTTATTGGTCTTCCCATTTCCCATGCAAAGAAAAACATTTGAAAACAATATCTGAGAAATTCTAAAAATAGCGTGAAGCTCAGCCTATGCTTCTTGTCGCTTTTTGCGCTGGTTAAAATCGGGTTCAAACGTCAATTCATTCTTTGTTGCCGTGGGCCAGCCACCATGCCTGGGAAGACAAAGAATGGGCATTACGTCTACACAGATCAAACACTCCACCTCTCTATCATGCAAATGAGATGCACCATTTGCGCCACTCATGCACGTTCTCCTATTTTCAAAGATATCAGTCGACATACAGAGTTGTCTGGCGGGCCATCACCTCCGCCAGACGTGGAAAGAGGGAGGAAACTTCCTCCTCTTGTCTCCAACTCATGGCTGCTGGCCTGGAGATGGGTGCTCCCCTCCGAGCCCCTATGGCACAGTCGGCGTCTTGGGGAAGTGGGGGGGAGTGGGGGGACTCTCTTCTTACTTTCCCCTTGGTTCCGTCCGCATGATGGACGAGGGAGGGGGAGGACTCTCCCCTCACCCGCCCCCCTTGGCACCATCCACGCCATGGACGGGAGGGGGGGGACTCTCCCTTCACCAGGCCCCCTTGGCACCGTCAGGGCCATGGAAGGGAGGGGGGGAGAGGGAATCCTGTCCCTCTCCTTGTCGGCACCGCCGGTGCCATTTGAAGGGGGGAGGGAGGGAGTCCATCCCTCTACTCCCCTTCGGTGTCATGAGTGATATGGAAGGGGGAGAGAGAAATTCTTGTCCCACTCTTCCCCTTCCTGTCTGAAGAAGGGGGGAGGGAGGGGGTATGTCCCTCTCCTCCCTGTCTGCGTTATCGGCGCAGTGGAGGAGGGGAGGAGAGGGACTCCCATCCCTCTCCTCCTTGGACCGTCGGCCTGCGTTAAAGAGGGGGGAGAGAGAGAAGTTTACCTCTTCTCCCCCTTGGGCCGTTGGCCCACCCCAGAGGTAAGAGGAAGAGGGAGAACGTCTCATCCCCTCCCCCTTGGGCCGTTGGTCCACGTGAGAGAGAGGGGAGAGGGAGAACGCCCCATCTCCTATCCTTTGGTGTGCGAGTGGATGCTCTCGAGAGATTAGGCTTTAGTGTGTGGAGAGCACAGTCGTAGCAGAAAGTTAGACTTGAAGAAGTCTGGAAGCCAGAGCTGGAAAATACATGTTAATTAGAATGAACTGAGTACAAGGTACTTAAACAGTCCGGCCAGCTAGCTCAGGCCTCAACCTACTGTTTTCCTAGCCTGTTACAATAAGCTACTTCCACCTGAACTCGGTACCCTACTTGCACCTAACTCGTTGCTCTACATGCACCCTGTGTCTTGTGCGAGAAGTCCTTGGCTGTCGATCGTCCAGATCAATGGCCCACACTGTCTCTCGGCGAGCTGCCTCGTAGCTTGGACGTCTCCAGCTATCACCGTGTATGTAGAATTCCGGTTAGGGCGGTCGCCATGTAGCACACGCCACCGTGAAGTGCTGCACCCGGCACGCGGTCGCAGCTACCATTCTGCTGCCGTCGTTGACCACGCCCACAGTCGGAGGCTCCGCCGGGGCGAGCCCCTCAGCGGATAGCGTGTCCCACACGTTACTCGCCAAGAGGATGACCGCCATCCTCGTGTGGCATATTTGGAATGCTGTAAGGGGGTTGCTAGCGAAACAACCTCCTAGCGCCGGCGTGACCCTCACGTCGGCGCTCGCTCGCTAGTGTGCTCGATCCTCCTCCTTCTTGCTGCTACAAGCCGACGGGGCCGAGCCCGACCTCCGACAGATTCCCGCCGCAAATCTGGAAATCAGAGAATGACCCGAATGCCCCCAAAACCCGGACGAGACCCTGAGTAGGCTAGGAAAAAAGAGGGCGCATCGTTACATTAACCCCGCCACGTATAGGCGCGACGTCCCGGAGCGCCTGAGATACTCCTGGAGAGTAGTGTTGGTACCCCCAACTATGAATTAGGCCTCTAGCTCCCAAGAGTTGTGCTCAGTCGGGTACCCCTTCCACTGGACCAAAAACTCATGCCGTCGCCCCCTCTGGCGGTATGCCAAAATCTTCTCCACCTCAAACTCCTCACTTCCTTCAACCTGGACAGTAGGAGGTGGAGCTATCCCGCGACCCTAGAAGAAGGAGTTGGGGTCGCGATAGGCACGAAGCAGGGAGATGCGGAACACCAGATGGATGGTGTAGTGAGCTGGCAACTCCAGCTTGTATGATACCGTCAACTGCTTCTTCAGAATGCAAAACGGACCTTCCCATCGTGGCTTCAATTTGGGACTCCCAACTCCCATCAGCTGTAGGTTAGCAGAGTTCAGCATCAGCTGATCTCCCACTTGGAACTCCTCCGCAGAAGATGCTTATCAGCGTGCCGCTTCTGCTGCTTCTGTACCTTCAGCAGCCGTTGCTGCACCACGTCCCAAGTGGTGGCAAACCCTTCAACAATCTGGTGCACACCCGGAAGAGACGTTGCCGTAGCAAGGTCGGCTGGGCTCAGTGGCTCGTGGCCATAAACCACCTCAAATGGTGACTTTCATGTTGATGCTGACACCATTGAGTTGTAAGCAAATTCGGCCACTCCGAGCTTCTCCTCTCGACCCTCTCCATCCGGGGGGACCATGCTCCGCAACAGTTGCTCCAAAGTCTGGTTCGTGCGGTTAGTCTGCCCATCGCTCTGTGGGTTGTATGCTGTGGTCAGTTGCACCCGCGTGCCCAGCTTCTCCATGAGATCTCTCCAGAATCACAAAGTGAAGCGTGGATCGCGATCTAAGACCACCGATTGCGACACTCCATGCAGCTTGATGACATGACTGAGGAGGAGTTGAGCTGTCCCGGCAGCTATGATACTCTCAGGACATGCGATGAAGTGTATCATCTTGGAGAAGCGGTGCACCATCACCAGCACTGAGTTGTTTTACTGCTGCGTCGGAGGCAACCCGCCAATGAAGTCGAGCGAGATGTCTGTCCACGGCCTCTCTGGTATAGGTAATGGTTGTAGCTCCCCGGGTGGCTTGGTCCTCCACGCCTTGATGCGTTGGCATACATCGCAGATACTCACAAACCTCTTGCAATCAGTTGTCATTGAAGACCACAAGTATTGGCGTGCCAAGGCTTTGAGCGTCCTGTCGAAGCCGAAGTGACCCGAGTAGTGGGTGTCATGTGCCTCCTCTAGCAACAACTGCTTCAATGGTGCATATTCTGGCACGACAATTTTTTGCTCCTGCCCCCTTCGCCTATATGTTCTATCCTACGTGGTGTCTTTCAGCGCACCACCCATGAACTCACTATCCACGCCATAGCCGTGCTTGAACAGGCCATGCATGATTGGAGATCCCATCAGCACTGAGATGGCATTGAGGCTCAAGTCCGGCCTCCGCGGCAGAGGATCTACCAAGTTCACCTTCCCAGGCTTGTACTGGATCTTGTAGTCAAAACTCCCCTCAAGAAACTCCATCCAGCGAAATTGCCGGCGACTGAGATTTGGCTGCGTCTTCAGGTAATTTAGGGCATAATGATCCGTGAATACCACGTAGCGCCGCGACTCAATGTAGCACCTCCAATGCCTGAACATAGGGATCACCGCGAGTATCTCCTTTTCATGGATTGCGTAGTTCAGCTCCGCCCCTTGCAGCTTGCGAGACGCGTACACAATCGGCTGTGGCCCCTTTCCGTGATCGTGCATCAGCACCGCCCCAATGGCATAGTCACTTGCGTCCGTTGCTATGACGTACTCCTTGGATGAATCCGGATGCACTAGGACCGGAGCATCACACATTGCAGCATTGAGCTTCTCAAAGCTCTTATTCTCCTCTTTGCCCCATTCCCATTTGTGATCCTTCCTCAGCAATTGAGTCAGTGGAGCACCCTTTTCTGCGTACACCCAGATGAATTTCCGGCAGTAGTTGACAAACCCCAGGAAGACTTGGATGTCACGCACGTACTTTGGTGTCGGGCACGGCTTCACTACTTCCACCTTCCCTGGGTCCATGCGAAGATCGTTGCTGCTCACGATGTGCCCAATGAATTCTACCTCTCGCTTCTCGAACTCACACTTGGAGAGCTTTGCAAATAGCTTTTCTTTCCGAAGAATGTCAAGCACCTGCCAAAGGTGTTGCTGATGCTCGTCCAGAGTTCGGGAGTAGACGAGGATGTTGTCGAGGAACACCACCATGAACTGGTCCAAGTGAGGGTGGAAGATCCTGTTCATGAGGTTCATGAACGTTGCAAGAGTGTTGGTCAACCCAAACGGCATCATGAGGTACTCAAAATGACCGTACCGCGTCCGAAACACCATCTTCTCAACATCCAGCTCAGCATTCTGGATCTGATGGTACCCCAAGCGCAAGTCAATCTTGCTGAAGTATTGCGCTCCCCTTAGCTGGTCAAACAGCTCCTCAACCCTTAGCAACGGGTACCGATTCTTCATCGTTACGTTCTTCAGTACGCGATAGTCCACGCACATCCGGAGCTCCTCTGTCTTCTTCTTCACAAAGAGGACCTATGCAGCGTAGGGTGCCACAAATGGTCTAGTGAACCCCTGTTCCGTCAGCTCCTCCAACTGCTTCTTTAGCTTACCGAGCTCCTTATCGCTCATGCGATATGCAGCACGCACCGTTGGAGTTGCTCTTGGAACCAAATCTGTTTTATGGTCAATGTCTCGCTTCGGTGGAAAACCCTTTGGTAGCTCAGTAGGGAACACATTACTATAGCCTTCTAACAACTCCTTTGATGCCATCCAGCAGCACTGGTGTTGGTGCTTTCTACTGCTCTCCCTCTTGTTGCTTTGCCTCTGCTGCCAAAACTTCCACCTTTTGAGTTGCTGTCTATTGCCGCATCCATGCAAGGTACACTTGGCCCCCCTGGCGTTGACAGTGCTTC
>SZWC01014778.1:27334-53181 GCA_023375785.1 Penium margaritaceum
AATGTGGATGTGATAGAGATGGAAATGAAGCAGCTGGATGTGCACTGGGGAAAGAGAGCGTGCAACATGAACAAGGGTAGGCGTGGCAGGTGCAGGCGAAGAAGATGGAACACAAAAAAGGCGATTACACCGGGTTCCTTGTAGCAAGATGTGGCCACTGGTGCGGTGCAAAACAGAGGCAATGCCATGGCTAGAGGAGAAGTTCATTTCCTGTTCATCAGTTTTCATTTCAAGAGAGGGCACGCAAAGCACATTTGGCAGGAACAAGTCCCCCCCCAGGGTCCAACAAACCTGACCACTCCAACACCCTAAACTGGGAGAAGTTGGCCAAAGCCAGTTTGAACAAAGTGAACGGGGCCAACATGACCGAGTGAGATAAACAAGGAGCGTGAGGAGTTAATGTGATGGGTGGCCCCTCGATGAAGGATCCAAAAGCCACCCGACACATGAACAGAACTAGGGACATGGAGTACGGCGGGAGCTGTTGACCACAGGCGGCGAGACAACAAGGCAAACAAAACAACTATCATTCTTCAATCCATGAAACATCGACTGGCGGACACTCCTGGACATAGCCTCACAAAAAACCGTGCACATCCCCATCCACTGCTCATGCAAGTGACCCCAACCCTGAAAACATACTCTCACCTACTTGATGAGAGAGATGATGCTGGCGAACGGCGTGGGAGAGAGCAGCGTCCAACTGACAATCGTCCCCAGGTGGATTAAGGGTGATAACGATGCTGGCAAAAAACGATGCTGCTGAGAGTAGGAAGGCAAGGCCCAGGTAGGGGGACAATGAATACTTAGAGGAGGGCCATGGAAGGAAGGCCATCCAAACCTTGGGGGCCATCTCTAGGGGTAGGGTAGTGGAGGTGGCGTCGTAGTGATGCTGTAAGTAGCGGTATTGGCAGAAGAAGGTGCACTGCTGCAAGATGAGGAAGAAGAGGTGGAAGCGCGGGAAGTGCTACCAGTGCTGTCGGAAGAGCGTACCCAATATTCTCGCATCAAATCACATACATATGACGGGCATCGCCAGGTGGTGTGGGACACTTGGGAGCGGAGTGTCCAGAGGCGCCACATTTCCAGAAAATAACTATGCTGCAGGAGGAGGCTGAGGAGGATTAGCTGCCGGACCCCTTCCCTTTTTTGCACCCTCCCTGTCCACCTATACCAGACCCGCCACTTGAAGAGCCACCTTTGCCTTCCCCCTGACCTGAGCCCTCTCCTGACTGAGGAGTGAAGTGGCAGGGATGGAGGATGTAGGAGCGGTGGAGGTAGTAGTAGAGGCAGATGAGGAGGGGAGGCCAGTGGCAACGGCTGCAACTGTAGCATGATGAATGCATTTGTTTTGAGGGTGCTCCACCAGTCGGTGAGACGCTTAGAGATGAACTCCCAGAGAGTTCACCTCTGGAAAAAGGGAGGAAAAGCTGAGGAATGGGGTTCATGGTAGTATTCCCAAACCTGCTCGTCTTGTGCCCATGCAAACGTCCCACAAGGAGAAGGTGAGGTTCTTGCTTGAAGTGAGGTGACAAAGAATCAAAGTCAGGCTTGCGTTACACGGGCAACACGAGCACTTTGGTGACTGCTGTGTCGAGAGTAGCGGCGATTGCAGGAGGATCAAAAGAGAGTGAACCAGAGGTGATGGATGCGGAAGCGGGTGCGGTGGAGAATGCAGCAGCAATGCCAACAGCAGAGGAGTTAAAGGGGAGATGGTTAAGGACCGAGTCAGCTATGTGATCAGTGAATGTCTCCCGATCAGCTTGCTTGTTGTGGAATATTTCCTCCCATTACACTGGCAGTGGGTGTAACTTGGAGAGCAGTGCACTCTCACTACAACTCTGTTTACAGCGCAGCGTATTGGTCATAATCGGCATGGTGACGACGACGCAACTCTTCCAAGAGAAAAATGACAGAGTTTCCCTTGCCCCAGTGGGTGTGGGAAGCCATAGTGATTTTGTCACTCAAGGCTGTGCTGCACTGCAATAAACAGGCAATCAAGGAGGTTGTTGATCCCGTGGTGGGCTCGTGGCTGGCACGTTCTGCACCGTCGGCGAGCTGTCAAAAGCTGACTGGCAGTAGGGAGCGTACGCAGCATCGTCCTCCCAATCGTAGTCCTCACCAAGGTAATACCCTAGACTGCGGCGGCGGAGGTACAACCACACTTCATGCTGCACTCTTTCCTCGTAGTATGTATCTTCTTCCGCGATGCGATGACACTCACATGTGGCTATAGCTGAGGTGGGGATAGGTTTTTTCACCGGAGGTAATGCCAAGGTGTCTAGAGTACAGCTTCCTTAGCGGGCAGCTGGTCAAAGTGGTAAACATGCCATGTAGAGTGCAGAGACAATTGCGGTCTGCTGCAACAGTGGCTCCAACAGTTACTGCCTGTGATGCAGCTGGCAGCTTCTTTCAACCTGGCTGCGACTGCATCGCTGCTGCTGCTGCTACTACTGCTGTAGCTACTGCTGTTGCTGTGCAAGCAGCGGCTGCTACAGGGGAGCAGAAATAAATTGTGTGTGTGGTGCGGCTGCAGATTCCGTCACTGTCAATACAGCTGCTTTGCTGCTGTTGCTTTTGTAGCTAATGCTACTGCTGTGCTCATAGGTTGAAACATGGAGCCAATACACCGAGTGCCTTTGGTGCGGTTGCACATGTAGCTACAATTGTAGTTGCTGCCTTGCTACTAGTGCTGCTGTAGCAGCTGTCCTGGCAATCACGGCAGCAGCAGATCCAGGAGAATCGATGTCATGGTTGGCGATCCCGCGGCAGATGCAGCAGCAGAAACAGATGCCTGGGTGCAGATGCACTACTCGATGTGACGGAGCTGCTGTTGTGATGGTCGGAGCTGCTGCAAGCGATGCGATCGTCGCACGTGGACCTGGGTGCAGATGCCTAAGGCGTGTGGCAGAGAGGTACAGCAGCACGGGCTTCATGCCGAGACATGTGGCAGAGAGGTACAGAGGCAAGAGCTTGAAGTGAGGATGTGTGGCAGGGAGGTGTAGAGGCACGAGTCAGAACTACCGTGGTCAATGCGACGGTTGAACCTGCTGCGTGGGTACAGATGCAACACGGTGTGAGAGGGGAAGGTGCCAAGAAGTGAGTGACGGCACAATGCCAAAACTGATGCTGAGGAGATATACGTGGCCAGTATGCCCACTGGTTTGGTCAATTGTGAGCTGCGTGCTGTGAGCGTGCTTGCTGCTATGGATACAACATCTGCTGCTGCTGGGATAGGTGGTTGCTGCGGCAGCGGGTTTGGGCCGGATCAATGATGGGAGGAGGAAGAGACCTCTCCTAATGGCTGGAGACGTAAATCTCCCTGCTCTGATACTAGTAGGTAGCAAAGGCTTGCTAGCATAGAACATTTGGCAAGCTAGGAAGTAAGTGATGCACACACGACGCCATGGATGAGGCGAGCTCAAATGCTTACAGGCTCGAGAGAAAAGCACAGAGTTACAAAAGGGAGTCAGTGGAGAGTGAGGTGCTAGCAACCAGTTGACCGGGCCACCCACGCGAGACGTTCGTGGTGGGTCCTGGACGCCACCCCGAGATCAGACCGAACCGGTCTGTAGCACACCACCGGCATTTTTCCACACTTCGGAATAACTGAAAGTGTGGCTCCGAAGGACCAGGAACCCAGTGCATCACTTGAACAATCCTTCCTAAACATGCATATCAGAAGCACAAGTAGCCACATTGACCATAAGCGCTTGTGGATGCATGTCTCCCTAGATGTGATGCTCTAGTTTTTGCTAATTGGATGTTCAACACATTATGCTGAAAACATCAATTGTGCTCTCAAGCACAACTGAACATGATGCTACAGGCGCCAACCTTGCATTCGGCCGAGACGACAATACTGCATGGTCCATCATATGTACGCCTTGAGCTTAAATTCATTTTAGTCACATGCAGTGACAGCATGTCCGTGGGCAGAGTCAAGAGGTCACTTTCATTTCTTACAACCATAACCAATACCTATCTTGTTCGGTGTGCTTCATAATTGTGCGCCTGATGGGTTCAACACTGTTGCTGGAAAATCTCAAGCACAGCAATGGGTCTTACTAGGTCTTCCACATGAGGTGAGATAAAGTGGGTACGATACATCCTCAACCCTCGCCACACTAAGGCACATGAGTGCCTTGACACAAAAACCCCTCTGAGTGCCCACACTCCACTGCATACACCCATTGACAGAATCACACAATCATGCAAGACATCAAAGAGTGTGTAGTGGCACAGAAACAACTGAAGCACAAATTGAAGTACACACCCTCCATGCCCGAAGGCTCCATGCTTGAACGGAAAAGAAGATTCCCAAGAAAGGCCAAGATGGACCACATGGAAGTGGACACCTGCACCTGCGTATTCAGCAGGTGCGAGTTACATGTCATTCAAAATACAACCTGCAGGATGATGTAAGCATACTGTGCTAATATCAAGCAATGAATTGTTGGAATGGAGCTGGTTAAGCCATCACACCAAGAATAATCTATTGAATTTATTGCACCGCGGTTGATGCAATTGATGAATCCAACAATTTTAGGTTACTTTTGAAGATCTTGCATGCCCACGTTCAACTCAGCTTCACTCAGGACTGTCATTGTTTATCTGGAGTACAACGAAGACATTACTCCAAGTCCTCTAGGGTACGTTTGGAGGGCTTTGTATGAGGGTGTGAGCTTGCATGGAGGTGGATTTATACAGCTAGTCGACAATGTGTGCTGCCCGTGAGAGCCAAAATATGCAGTCATATGCTTGTAGATTCTGTGTCAATGCAGTCAGACCTCTTATCCCCTTGTCCTGAAGGTACTTTCCTGCAGAAGATAGCTCACCAGCCGGAAAGCGTCTCACACATTTGCACATCCATGTGCCATCCTGCCCCCACAAAAGGCCATCCAAACGCATCCTTAAATGTGGGTTAATGACCATGGATTCTGCCATGTGGAGAAAGTTGCTATCCGATGACGCTGCGCTCATACTACGGGCTAGAGCTATGATATCTACACTCCAAGAGTGCACTTCAGGCGTACTGGCTTGATGAACCGTTGATGCATGATTTCATCCATAGCCATGGCGTAGAGATCAACGAGCGGCATAACTACTGCAGTAGCAGTAATGAAATTTACAAAGCACGTTCTTTAAAATACAGGAAGAGGTTCCAGCTCCTTGAACGAGAGGAGCGAGCAGAGGTCGATGACCCGTCTTTGGAGTGTTTTGATGCTGAGGCACAACAGGAAAATGCAGTAGTTTCTGGTGCCATTGGAGCAAAAAATGTAGCAGCTGACACGGGGTAGTCCAAAGAAGAGGAAAACATTTTAGTAGAGGAGAAAGAAGACCAGTAGCTAGCACTACAAAGGTTGCCACATTGGAGTAAAAGGTAGCAAAATCCAGTAAAGTGGGAAGAAGGAATGACAGACAGCTGGAATGGCATGGTGCATGATGGTGTCTGTACGGGAGCAAACATTGGTGTAAGATGCACTTGCACGCCCTCATGAAAAAAAATGGAATGGATCAATCCAACATGAGCTTGAGTTTTTCACAGGAAACAACACGTGAGAGCTGATTCATTGGCCAAAAAACACGAAGGTTGTGAACCGGTGGGGGGCCGGCGTGACGGTCACACGCCGGGCCCTTGGGATAAACCTCCCAACCCTCGATCCCTTAGTGCATGGGCCAACCCTTTAGATACCGCACGACCCTCGAGGTTCCCTCCGTGTGACTCTCCAGGCGGCGTTTGCACGAAGGTGCGTTCGGGAGGACTTGTAGGATCAAATGGACGTGTGCGAGGTAATGCTTGGAAACACAAGGAGAGTTTAACAAGGAATGGATCCTTTAGACTTGATGTATCAATACAAGGCAATGTAAAGAGTCTTTGGGTAAGACTAGCATGCCTAGAACAACCCCTAGGCTTCCATATATACCAGCCTCTATGAGCCAACCGAAATCTCCTCGGCGCTCTGAAGTCCTCTGCCAAGGTGTGGTCATGCAAATAACACATACATCATGTGGTACATGCCACAATGTTTTCAACGCACCAAAGAACACCTTAATCTGTGGAGAAACGGCTGAGTTCTGGCCGTTTTAATGCTCCATGTGTGACTGCTGCTGGCAGCACCGCATGCGGAGGTCACAACAGCCCGAAGCGCCCTTGCTTGCGAATGCAGCTCCAACCGCCATCCCAAAGCGCCCATGGGTCCCAACGGACCTTGCCTCATTGGCTAAGCATCCATCCAGGGACGCTTTGGCTGCAGTGGGTGAGAAAGTTGCTCCGTCATGCTTGAGGTTGAACCGGTACATCTCCTGTTTTCTGGAGGTTCTCCTCCCACCTTTGCATGGCCGTATCTTTCTTGTCCCTGCACCAAATGACCTAGTTCTTAGGTTGATTTTGCACGTTTTTTCATTTACAATACAATGGTAGCATCAAAACATGCATTTGACATCAACATGATGACTTAACAACCACCTCGACTGGCGACTTCCATAACATCACCCCCCCTCCGAGGGCACACCGTCCCTGTGCGCTCCTGGTACGCTCGGAGGACCGTATTGACTGAACCACCTCTGTGAAATTCAGCTTCAAGAATCCATTAGTTGTGCTCAGGTCCATAGCAGAGTCATTGCGCCAGGTACTGCCACCAGTTGCCACGCCGACGGTGTCCGAAAATCTTCTCCCCCACGTACTCCTCTTCACCCTCCACCAAGACCGCTGGAGGAGGAGCCTGTTGGCGCACCGCGAAGTGCGCATCCGGCTCCTTGTGACACTTCTCCTTGACCAAAAAAGGGTCCACCCACCGAGGCTTGAGCTTGTCGCTACCCACCCCCGCCAGCTGCAGGTTTCGCGAGCTCAGTAACACCTTTTGTCCCACCGAGAAATCCTCGACTTTCCGGTGCTTGTACGCTTCCCGTTTCATCTGCTGCTGCGCCTTGTGAAGCGCATCTCGTACGCCGCGCCACGCCTCCGTGAAGTCACTTGTAAACTGCTGCACAATGGGTAGGTCCGATCCCGTTGCCATGTCTAAGGGACATGTAGGCTACAACCCATATAATACCTCAAAGGGAGTCTTCCTCGTCGAGGCATGCATTGCTGAGTTGTAGGCAAACTCAACCACTGGAAGCTCGCATTCCCATTCCTTGCCATCCGGCACAAAGATCCCCCGCAACAACTGTTCTATGGTCTGATTGGTGCGCTCAGTTTGGCCATCCATTTGTGGATGGAAGGCCCAGGAAAGAGCCACACGGGTGTCCAATTTTTTGAAGAGTCCCTCCCAAAACTGGGAGGTGAAGCGCGGGTCGCCGTCCGAGACCATGCACTTCTGCACTCCGTGAAGTTTGATGACATGGTGCAAGAGGGGTTGAGCCGTCTCTGCTGTGGTGACCTTCTCTGCACATGGAATAAAGTGGGCCATCTTGCTATACCGGTCCACTACCACCAGCACCATGGTGTTACCCATTCTGCTCTATGGAAGACGCCCCACAAAGTGGAGTGAGATGTTCGTCCACGAGCGTTCCAGCACCGATAGTAGTTGCAGCTCTCCTGACGCCCGTGCCCGACGTGACTTGATCCTTTGGCATGTGTCACAACTGCTCACGTACTCCTTGCAATCTGCTCCCATCATCGCCGACCAATATTGGCGCACAAGCGTCTTGAAGGTCTTGTCATGGTCGAAATGACCACTGTAGTACGAGTCATGCACCTCCTCCAACAGGGCTTGCCACAACGACGCACACCGCGGCACCACAATCTGGTTTCCCTTCTCACACCGCCAATTCTGGCCATCCCACTTGCTCCCATTCACCGTACTCCCGGCAAAGTCCTCGTCCTCCGCATACCCATGCACAAACATGATGCGGATGATTGGAGATCCCGCCAGCACCGTGATCGCATGTACGCCCAAGTCCGGGCGATGCGAAAGCGGGTTCACAGAGTTGATCCTCCCTGGTTTGTACTGGATCTTGTGGTCGAAGCCGCCCTCCAACAACTCCATCCATCGTGCTTGACAACGACTCAGGTTCGGCTGCGTCTTGAGGTACTTGAGTGCGTAGTGGCACGTGTGCACCACACACCGTCGCGCCTCAAGGTAGAACCTCCATTGCTTGAAGGCCTAGACCACCGCGAGTATCTCCTTCTCGTGGATTGGGTAGTTGAGCTCAGCCCCTTTCAGCTTCTTGGAGTAGTAAATAATGGGCTGCAACCCCTTGGTCATGCATTAGCACCCTCCGATCGCATAGTCGTTTACGTGTGTTGCCAACACGTACTCCTTACTCTTTCGGGTGCACCGACACTGGTGCCTCACACATGGCAGCCTTCATTGCACCAAAGGCTTGTCTCTCCTTTGCACCCCACTCCCATTGGCATCCCTTCTTGAGCAAGTCTGTCAAGGGTGCTCCCATTGCCGCGTGCCCCCAGATAAACCTCTGGTAGTAGTTCATAAATCCCAAAAAAACCTGGATGTCACGCACGCACACCGACGCTGGCCACTCCTCCACTGCTTCCACCTTTTTTGGGTCCATGAGGATCCCCTTCCCACTGACAATGTGCCCGAGGAACTCCACCTCCTGTTTGGAGAATTCACACTTGCTAAGCTTCGCAAACAACCGCTCTTTCTTTAGCAGTTCCATCACCGTCCGCAGGTGCTCCTCCATCGTGCACGAGTAGACAAGGGTATCGTTGAGGAAGACGACCACGGACTGGTTCAAGTAGGGATGGAACACCCGGTTCATCAGCGCCATGAACGTAGCCGGGGCATTCATTAGCCCAAAATACATCACAAGATACTCAAAGTGTCCATAGCGCATCCACAACGTGGTTTCTTTGACATCCTCCTGTGCAATGTGGATTTGGTGATACCCCGACCTCAGGTCCAGATTGCTGAAGACACGTGCGCCTTGCAGCTGATCGAACAACTCCTCGGCCTGTGACAATGGGTAGCGGTTCTTCACCATGATGTTGTTGAGCGTCCGGTAGTCCACGCACATCCGTAGCTCTCCCACCTTCTTCTTGACCAACAACACCAGCGCCGCGTATGGAGACACCGTCCACCGAATGAAGCTCTGGTCCACCAACTCCCCTAAATGCTTCTTGAGCCCTGCAAGCTCCGCATCGCTCATGCAGTTGTACGAATGCACCGTTGGTGACAACCCTGGTACCACCTCGATCTTGTGGTCGATGTCGCGCCATGGTGGCAGCCCCTTTGGCAACTCCTCCAGAAAAACGTCCCCAGGCTCCTTGAGTACCTCCCCAACTCCTGGAGGCAACACCGGAGCTCCCACGNAGCGCCGCGTATGGAGACACCGTCCACCGAATGAAGCTCTGGTCCACCAACTCCCCTAAATGCTTCTTGAGCCCTGCAAGCTCCGCATCGCTCATGCAGTTGTACGAATGCACCGTTGGTGACAACCCTGGTACCACCTCGATCTTGTGGTCGATGTCGCGCCATGGTGGCAGCCCCTTTGGCAACTCCTCCAGAAAAACGTCCCCAGACTCCTTGAGTACCTCCCCAACTCCTGGAGGCAACACCGGAGCTCCCACGCCTTCCACTGGCTGCCCTCCGCTGCTTGAACTGCTGCAATCTGCTGCACTACTTCTTGTTGTGGACGCACCCATGCCAAGTAAACCTGGCCTCCCTTGCGCTCGCACTACTTCAACTGCTTCAAGTTGATGACGCGCAGCTGCTTCCCTGCTTCCATCACGTCCGACTCCCTCCCCTCACACCGACACAATGGCAAAGTGAGGATTTTCCCCTCCGTCTTCACGACCACACCGTTGCACCTCTAATCCACTTCTGGATTCTAGGTGTGCAACCAATCCCGGTCGATCAAGCAATCGTAATCATCCATAGGACAAGTGTGGAACTCCATGTCACACACCAACTCACCCATGTGGACCTTATGCTTTATAAGAAGCTTGCCGCACTCCACCACTCTGGACACCTGCCGCGCCTTGGCCGACGTCCGCGGCTGGCATGCAAGCTCCAACCTTGTCGCCAACCTCTTGTTGAAGAAGCTATGGCTCGCGCCGCCATCCAGCAATCCACGTAGCTTCCTCTGACCCTTGAAACTCCCGTCTAGAATCTCAAGAACCAGCTCCAGGTGATTCCAGGAAACTGCCGGGTCTCACCTTCATTCTGCAACAACACTTGAGGTAACTCCTTAATCGACAAAAGCCTTTTAAGGCTGGTGTTGTCCCTTGTGGACGAAAGTATTGCAACAGTAGGTCATCCCCTCCTCACTACTATTACATGCTGCCCTGTTGTGCCTTACGCTTGCGGCAGTCCCACTTGCGATGTCCCTTCTCGCAACAAGCCCAGCACTTACCTCTCAGCCCTTGCTGCCTTCCCGCGCCCCGCTGCCTAGCTTGGATTGCATCCACCTCCATGGGCACAACCTGACCCGGCTGCTCCACCCGTGGTTGTGTTGCATACCTGGTCCGGTGAGCATTGTAGCTTACCGCATTGATGCCCTCCGCCCCCGAGACCAACTCCACAAAAGTCCGCAACCTGAGCACCGTGAGTTCACGTTGGACGTGCGGCTTCAGACCGTTATGGTAGCGGTCGTACGCCTCTGCGTCCAAGAGGGCATCGATCTGCGCCGCCAAAGCCATGAAGCGTGTAGTGTAGTCCTGGACAGATCCACTTTGCTTCAATTGCTTGAGAGAAGATGCAAGGAAGCTTCCTATCAACACTCCCGTTGACCAGGCGTCAGTGCCTGATCAGACGGTGACGACAGTCACAAGTCGTGCACGCAACGGCAAGAATTTGGCTAGGGGACGCAAGGCAAAGTGTTTGAATGCTTCAATAGCATTTGCAGATAGGAATGACAAATGACAGGTCCATGGCATAAATACCTGCCGCGGCACACAGCGGGTGTCACACGTGGCCGTCCAAGAGCTGTCCTAAAACCGGCCCAAAACCACTATTTTGGCTATAACTCTGCGCACACATGTCAGAATGCTACGCCGTCTGAACCTAGACGTGCAGGATCACAAGACGGACGCTACGACTGGTCACACGCATGCATCCATCATCAGACAGTGAACACGCAATGCAAAAACATGCAAATCAGGCTCATGGCCAGTCCGTCGAAGAACTCCTCCAAGCTGTAGAAAAAACAGCAGGAAGTCCCGGTGGTGTCCGGGGCTTTGGAACTGTAGTCGGCCAGCTCAGGGATCTGCACGAGTATGGACACGGCCGAGTGGTCACACCGATGTCACCAGGGTCCACCTCAAGGATCTCCACGAGTATGGACACGGCCGAGTGGTCACAGTAGACTGTACAAGAACGTCACAAATCACAACACTCCCCCATGACCCGATGGTACGCATGTCCATACACGTGCAGCACTGGGACGAGTACAATAGTGTGTGTAAAACAGATGGGAGACGGACACACATCCCACACTCAACCACTCTCAGGCATGGGGCGAAGCCCAAGAGAACGAATGGCCACCAAGAACTTTCTGCGAGCTAGTGCCTTCGTCAAGAAATCAGCACGCTGCATGTCGGTGCCAACCCACATGACGGAGATCACGTGTCGCTCCAGCAGATCATGCACAAAGTGATGCTCAACCGCAATGTGCTTCGTGCAAGCATGAAAGACACCGGAGTTCTCCGCAATGGTGAGAGCACTCTGGTTGTCGCAACGAAGCACAATGGCGGGTACTGACTGACCAAGCTCAAGAAATAGGCGCTACAGCCATACTGCCTCAGCAGCACCTGCGCCCAAAGCAACATGCTCTGCCTCCAACGAGCTACGTGCGATGCAGCCTTGCTTCCCGCTAAGCCAAGACAAAGCGGTACCGCCGAGCAGGAACACGTAGCCAGTACGGCTGCGTCCATCTGGGCTCCAGGCCCAGTCGCTGTCAGTGTAGCCGTCAAGGACCATCGAACACTGCCGAAGAAAGCAGAGTCCGAGGTACGGTGTGGAGACCACGTACCGTACCACTCGCACAGTCGCGTGAAGGGCTCTGGCACGTGGAGCCTGCGAGAACTGAGCGAGGAGGTTGATAGCAAAAGCGATGTCAGGACGTGTAGTAGTGGCCAGGTACATTAGAGATCCGATGAGACGAAGGTACAAGGTCACGTCCAGTGTCTCCCCCAGCTGTGTGGGGTCATCCACCTTCAGGGCATCCTGCCCATCAGGTGTAAGAGGTGTGGAAGTGGTGGGCACTGCACCAAGGAGGTCGTTGAAACGCTCCCCCACGACTCGTGCATATCGGGCCTGATGCAACAACAGTGTCCGACCTCTACGATCTCGCACGATCTCCATACCAAGAAACACCGATGCAGGACCGAGGTCCTTCATCATGTAGGCAGTGTGAAGGACAGCCTTGGCATCTTTCACGGCCTCCAGGGATGGAGACGTGATCAGAAGGTCATCGACATAGACCAGGATGGCGGTGAACCGCTCGGGTGTCTGTAGGATGAAGAGAGAGGGATCTGCCTCACTCTGTACATATCCCGCACGAGTCAAAGTGCCAGTGATCTCCCGGTTCCAACACCGCAGAGACTGCTTGAGGCCGGACAAGAACTTGCACAAGCGCCAGACCTTGTCACCGTCGTCAAAGCCTGGTGGCTGAGCCACGTAAATCTCCTCATCCAAAGAGCCATGGAGGAACGCATTGTTCACGTCCATCTGGTGCAGTTCCCAGTCATGCTGAGCCACTACACCGAACAGAGCTCGAGCTGAGGTCATGCGGCCGACAGGGGNGCGGTGAACCGCTCGAGTATCTGTAGGATGAAGAGAGAGGGATCTGCCTCACTCTGTACATATCCCGCACGAGTCAAAGTGCCAGTGATCTCCCGGTTCCAACACCGCAGAGACTGCTTGAGGCCGGACAAGAACTTGCACAAGCGCCAGACCTTGTCACCGTCGTCAAAGCCTGGTGGCTGAGCCACGTAAATCTCCTCATCCAAAGAGCCATGGAGGAACGCATTGTTCACGTCCATCTGGTGCAGTTCCCAGTCATGCTGAGCCACTACACCGAACAGAGCTCGAGCTGAGGTCATGCGGCTGATAGGGGCAAAGTGTCAGTGTAATCGACGCCCTCAATCTAAGAGTACCCCTTGACGACCAAGCGAGCCTAATAGCGTTCCAGTGAGCCATCCGGCTTCACTTTCTTGCGAAAGACCCACTGGACCTGAATAGCCTTCCTCCCAGGTGGAAGTTCGACAAACTCATAGACTCTATGCTCTCGAAAAGCGCGCAGCTCATCCTCGCAGGCAGCACTCCAAGTGTCAGCATCCTGTGATGAGAGAGCTTCCCTCAGGGTGCCCGGGTCGGGCGCCATAGAGGGAGAGCTCTGCGTGACAAGGGCACACGCCTCGGTGCTAGGCTTGATGACCACAAGACCAGCTGCTTCATCACAAGCAATATGGAACTCGCGAGTGACAAGATCGTGCCCTACGGGACACGCTGGATGTACCTCTGTGAGCTCAGTGCGGACACTCAGGCCTAGGGCCTTTGTGCCGGGGTCACCACTCGTGATGGTGCGAGGGGGACGCCTGGGTGCATGGACCAACGCTCGCTCAGCTCCGGCATCCAGTGGTCGATGACGGCCACCTGGCTCACGGGAGTAACCGGAGCTCGAGGGGCGCACCTCAGCCTGAGTGACATGCACGACCACAGCTGGTGGGGACTGAGGCAATGCAATTGATGCCGTGCAAGGAGATGCTTGTGTGGGGGACACGGGACTGGGTGTGACAGCAGGAACAGGCAAGACTGGACCTGACACAGAGGCAGGAGTGCCAGCAGGAGCAGATACGGGAGTAGGCGAGACTGGACCAGACACATGAATAGGAGTGCCAGTAGACGTTGGTACTGGCGCAGAAGTAGGCGTGGGAATAGAATTAGGGGCACCTATGGGGCGTGAAACAGGCTGGACGGGCGAGGTCTCTGAACCGACAGCGATGATCGCTGGGTCATTGAGGGCCGCAGATCGAGAGGTCAAGGGGGATCAAACGGACACATCGGCCTGGTGAGAGGTGCTCGCTGGCATACAAGTCTCCCCCATGTGCCGAGAATCCTTACAGGTAGGAACATGTGTGGCGGAGAGTGCCGTGATCAAAGTCAAGTCACGGTAGGTGAGAGACTCGAAAAAGAGCGCGTCCCGTGACTCAATGACGCGAAGATGAGTAGGGTCCCAGAAGCACAAGGCCTTCCACCGTGGGGAAATGCCTACGAAGGCACACAGGCGGCCCGGAGGTGAGACCTTGGACCCCTACTGGTCCTCGGTGTACCACACGGAGGCCAGGGATTCCCAGACGCGAGCGAGACAAAGGTCAACACGGTTTCCAAACCAGAGCTCATACGGTGTAATGTGGTCCGGAAGCGGACCGTGCGGGAGGCGATTCCAAACTCAAGTCATGTAGGCAAAACCTTAAAGACAAAGCACTCAGGGAGACCGCACTCAGACCACATAGCGCGGACCGCATCCTCCATGGTGCGGTTCCAGCGCTCGGAAACACCGTTCTGCTGAGGGATAGCAGCAGTGGAGACCTGGTGAAAAATCTCGTGCTCAGCAAAGAACCCGTCCATCTTGCCAAGGAACTCACCGCTGCGATCCGAGCGGCAAGTATGTAGCGTGTGACGGGACTGACGCTCAGCCATCACTAGCCAGAGTCGAACCGCAAGGGTGGCATCGCTCTTCTGACGCAGGCTATAGACCCACCGCATCCGGGTAAAGTCGTCAGTCAGAGTCAAAACATACCGGCCCCGATCAGATAGGGACTCGACCGGAAGAGGACCGAGAAGGTCTGAGTCAACTAGCTCGAGAGGCCAAAGCGCTCGGGAAGGAGAGTCAAGGTAGGTGCATCGGTGCATCTTCCCCTGGGCATACAAAAGACAGTCAGTCTTGGTCGGCTTCTCGAAAGAAGCCGCGTCAAGACCTAGAGCTGGCTGTGTCCGAATGAGCTTTGACATTGTATCGGAGCCCACATGACACAGACGGCGATGAAGCAACCGCTGGTGTACGGAGACAGAACACCAGTGACAAAGACCCGACCGGAGGAGGAAGGGGAGCAAGGGGAGGAGGTCCGAGAGACGCGATACAGATCATCTACAACTGAGGCACAAAGGACAACACTGCGAGTGTCAGTAGCAGTCACAGTCACTGAGTCTGTGGTATGCTCCACAGAGAGACCCATCAGTGTGCAGGCACGCACAGAAAGCAGGCTGAGCTCAAGATCAGGCACAAACAATACGTCGGAAAGGTACAAGGGGCCAGACGGACCGTCAAAACATACAACCCCAACACCATGGACTGGCAAGGACTGACCAGAGCCTATACGGATGGAACAGACAGACGTGACAGGACCGAGAACAGCAAAATCACTACGACGACACGTCATGTGATGAGTGGCACCAGAATCGATGATCCAAGTGCCACCGGAGTCATGACTGGTGGACGTCACTGTACAACGGGCAATAGAACACTCGGCATCAGAGGGACATTGAGCCCACAGTGGGGAGGAATGACGCAGGGCACAAAGATGAGACTCGTGAACCCAATCGGTGCAAACAAGCCCATCATCATCACATGTTGACTGTGCTCCCCCACACACATCGTCACGAGCCACAAGAACGGACGGACAGACAGTCTGTGAACCACCCGACGAGGACAACACACGTGCACCTCCCCGAAAGCAGAGCGCGAGAAGGTGTCGGAGCTCAGCGATGGTGCGGTCGCGTGGGTTAGGATCACCCCTACTTGCTGGTGAGGAAGCGGGAACAGTTGCAATCGTGGCCGCCACGCGTCCGGCGGATGGCGAGGATGACGTGCTGGACGTGGAACGAAGGTCGTGTGCAGCCTAGATGCCATGAGTATTCCGCGCCCAGTCGAGCTCCTGTTGGCACTCGGTGTAGCGATGGGCGCCTCCACAGTTGTAACAGTGAACAGAACGTCCAGTGCCACCACTGGATGACGACTGCTGCTAACCTGATCCATGCTTCCCCTTCTTCTTCTTCCCCTTAGTTGCTGCTGCAACACCCTGTGTCTGAGTGGGTGTGGGCGGGGCCAAAGAGGAGGAGGAAGATGAGGACGTGATGGAGGATGAAGAAAGAGACTGCAGAAAGGAAGATGATGGTGATGCGACGACTACTGTAGCAAGAGAAGTCTCCTGATAGGCCACGGCTGCCTCGCGGGCTGAAGTCACCTAGAGGAAGAGCTGATGCGCCTAGGGGAGAAGCTGCAGAGAGGCTGAAAAGGGCTCGAGGACAGTGTCGTTGTACCGTGTGAAGATGTCAGTGTACTCAAGGTGAACTCCGAGCATCATCTTACGGAGCGCCCACGGTTGTGTGCCTCCTGAGGTCCCAAGGCGCATGTAGATGCGCATTGCGCGTCGCGAGTAATCGGTTGCAGGCCCCTGACGGAGAGAGTGGAAGGCACAAAATTGTGCTGCATGAGTGGCGTGCGTCTCTGCGGCCAGCAGGGATAAAGCCAGATCCCAACCTCCGCGTGGATCGGCCCCGATGCCTGTGCCTTCCTCGCCAAGGAAGGGGCGGAAATCGACGACGGTCTCGCGTGGCATGGCATAGAGGAGTCCGCGCATCACCCTGGCTGTTGTCAGCACCTGTGCTGGGTCTATAGGCTGACACGGGCTGTGGTAGTAGGGCCACACTCCATCCGAAGTACCCCAAACATGAAAGAGAATCTCCCAGCAGTCGAAGCCGTCCTCATTGATGTACCGTGGAGGTGGTGTCTCAAAGTCCTTGGATTTCCGCTCCGTGGGGAGAGCAACTGTAGGCTGAGGAGGACGAGAAATGGTGAAGACTCCTAGAATGGGATAGTCACCGGGATAGTCGGGTGATGATCGTATTGGAGGAAACCAAGGAGATCTGGTGCCCGTCTGCAACTGACGGAGGCGCTCCTGAAGAACGCAAATTTCATGATCCCGGGAGTCGCCTGTGATGCCTGGCATGAATGGATCATCATCCAGGAGGTCAGGAGGTGGTAGGTCAGGTCTACCTCCTGTCACGGGTTCCTAGGTTGACTGCTGTGTAGAGACCGCAACGCCGGCAGCTCCCTCGGAAACCTGCCGTGGGACCGTGACCTAGGCACGCAGAAGCTCAGTCAACGTGCGGATGGCATCAGTCTCCTCCCGTTGTAGGCGATGCATCTCATCCTACTGGCTCCGCAGGTCCTCAATGGCCTGCGAGCGTGGGCTCAGGACCCCAGAAGAAGAGGAGGAGGGATCACCTATCCCCTCCCCCTTGTTGTCAGACAAGTTCATGTTGCCGCTCAGTATGAGTCGAAAGGTCAGGTTTGTCGGATTTGAAAAGCATCAGTGTTTCTCGAGGAGTTGAGACGCTGGAAATTTTTCACCGTCCGGCCAAAAATTTGGCTAAGTATGCTGCTGACGTCAGCAGGTGGTTGCTGACATCAGCTCGACCTGATGATGTCAGCAAGCAAAATTGCTGACATCAGCTCAACTCCCCCCTTTTTTTTCTTTTTTTTTGGTTTTCTCTTGCGGTTCTGCGCGAGCGTGTAGCCGCTCCGCGGCAGTTGCACAGAAGCTGCGCAGAAGCTACGTAGCAGCTTCCGCTCAACTACTGCTGCAACTGTGCTCTCAGCTGCAGCAGCAGCTACGTGGCTGCGTGCGGAGCAGCGGCAGTAGCGGCTGCGCAATGCCGCTGTTGCTGCTGCGCGCTGCGGTTGCTGCTCGCTGCCACCGCCGCGCGCTGCTGCTACAGCCGCTATTGTGCTGCTGTTACTACAGCTGCAACTGCTCTGCTGCCGCCACTGCTGCGCTGTTGTAGTCGCCGCTGCCGCTGCTCTGCTGCTGCCGCCACTGCTGCCACTGCACTGCTGTCGCCGCGGCCGCCGCTGTGGCTGTGGACGGTGGCTGCACACGCTACAGCCGCCACGCGCTGCTGTAGCTGCTGCTACGGCGCTGCTACTGCCACTGCTGCTGCTGCTACTCTGCTGTGCTATTGGTGGCATGATGGCAACGCCGCTGCTATGGTCTCACATGATGGGTGTCGGCTGCGTCGACGGCGACCGGCTATCTCTGACAGGTCCCAATGGATCTGTTGTAGCGGTGACTCTCACTGCTGCTGCTCTGCTACGTCTCTGTTGCGCAGCTCAGTGAGAACTGTCTCATTGCTCTGATGTGAAGAGAAGATGCAAGGAAGCTTCCTAGCAACACTCTCGTTGACCAGGCGTCAGTGCCTGACCAGACGGTGTCGACAGTCACAATTCGTGCACGCAACGGCAAGAGTTTGGCTAGGGGACACAAGGCAAAGCATCTGAATGCTTCAATAGCATTTGCAGAGAGGAATGACAAATGACAGGTCCATGGCATAAATATCTGCCATGGCGCACAGCGGAAGTCCCACGCGGCGGTCCAAGAGCTGTCCTAAAACCGGCCCAAAACCACTGTTTTGGCCATAACTGTGTGCACACATGTCAGAATTCTACGCCGTCTGAACCTAGAAGTGCAACATCACAAGACGGACGCTACGACTGGTCACACGCATGCATCCATCATCAGACAGTGAACACGCAATGCAAAAACATGCAAATCGCGCTCATGGCCAGTCCGCCGAAGAACTCCTGCAAGCTGTAGAAAAAACAGCGGGAAGTCCCGGCGGTGTCCGGGGCAGTGTTGACCCGGGGTTCCGGGGTGACCCTATCACCGCGGCCGCGGAACCGCGATCCACATCGATTGGGCATCGATGTGGATCGAGTTCGCGTTCAACATCCGCGCGAGGTCACAAACCCCCCCTCCCCCCACACTCACACACACACACACACACACACACACACACAGACACACATCCCCGCGGCCTACCGACCAGGTCTGACACAGCCAGTCGAACTCCTCGCCCGGAAATGTGGGATGAACTCCCCCCCNGGGCATCGATGTGGATCGAGTTCGCGTTCAACATCCGCGCGAGGTCACAAACCCCCCCTCCCCCCACACTCACACACACACACACACACACACACACACACACAGACACACATCCCCGCGGCCTACCGACCAGGTCTGACACAGCCAGTCGAACTCCTCGCCCGGAAATGTGGGATGAACTCCCCCCCTCCCCGTTTCCCGCCAACCAAATACCTCACGGTTTGAACACCTTTACAGTTTCTAAACATTCATATAAAGATGGGTTTGCCGAAGAAATGAAAGACGATATGTGCTTGAAAACTCAATTATTAATTTTTAACATGCAAACCGTCAAAAGATAAGACCGTACAACGAAACTCAAACATCAAAAGTCGGAAATTCAAACTTTGAAATTCTAACATCGAACATCGAAATCTGAAGTGCGAACTCCAAAACTTGATAAAACAATGTAGATTTCGAAACTTTAGCCCTCCTGGCATTACAAACAAACGCTGGCTTTATAAATAAGAGTTGCGCACTTCAAGGTATCAACTCCACGAGTTAAAAGTCGTACCTTTAACCAAAATGAATCAAACTCGGTCCGAACTTATGTGGAGTCTTCTGAATCTCACGTGCGCGTGGTCATCCGCGCCTGGTCAGCCGCGCTGACTCACGCTGCTAGCATGAGTCAGCGTGGATGACCACGCAAAAGTGCGAGGATTCGAGCAACTGCAGAGATGACCCGGCACATCATCAGCATAAATGAGTGAGTCTAGCATGCAGCCGGCTCCCAGGATGAGCCAGAAAACTACACAGTCCTACCCCAGTGAAGGCCGTGGTTCCGAGGTGGCCGATGTGGGGGGGGGGATCACATCGATGTGCCGAGGTGGACATCGATGTTCCGCTGTACGGGGTGGCCAGGTCAACTATGGTCCGGGGCTCTGGGACTGTAGTCGACCAGCTCAAAGCTGGTAGTCCGCCACCAATCATCGCACCGGTGTCACCAGGGCCCGCCTCAGGGATCTGCACGAGTATGGACACGGCCGAGTGATCACAGTAGACTATACAAGAACATCACAAATCACAACACTTGTCACGTGCGACTTGGCTGCCGTTGAGGAGGTCAAAACGCGCCCGGAGCATCGTCTCGGATTGCTCCCACATCTCAGGCCTCTCCGTCAATGCCCGTGCACCGAGCTGTAGTTCCCGCCCCAGCGGTAGACTCAGCAATGGCTGAAGCCGTTGCCCGGCCCCTAGCCAATCCGAAAACCCAGCGTCGTTCTCTCGGCACAATGCCGACCACCACTACAGCAACATTCCTCGGAACAACGTAGGTGCATACTCCATTCTCATGGCATCTTCTCCCACGAGAACGCCCAACGCAGTGAAGATTTGGTTCACCCTGAAGAGCCACTCTCGCACACTGCTCTTGCCGGTGTAGAACTCCGACTCCTTTGCCTTGGGCCGTCGAAAGACAGGTGGGATACCAATGCGTCACCCCCCAACGCACTGCTCCCTTGGCCGACGTACCTCGCCTCAACATCCGCACGTAGCTGCTGGTTCTCTTAGCGCAACTCGTCGAGAGCATGCCAGATCTACTCCATGAGGTAGGCCTGGTCGTATGCTGTGGTTGCCATGCTTCTTCTTGTGACAGAAGAATTCTGGCCAAACGCAGTAGTGGCAGATCTGCTGCCTCCCTTGGGTTCGTGCAGAAGCCAAGCGAACGTCCACGCGCACTGATACCAAATGTGAACCGAGGGTGCCCGGCATGACTGTCACACACTGAGCCCTTGGGATAAACCTCCCAACCCTCGACCCCTTGGTGTGTTGGCCAATCCTTGAGTTGTCGCATGACCCTCTCCTAGAAGCAAGACCGCTGCTAGTGACCGAGGTTTGCCCAGTGCGACTCTTCCAGCGGCGTTAGCACCAAGGTGCGCTACGAAAGACTTGTATGATCGAATGGACGTGCGCGAGGCAATGCTTGGAAATACAAGGAGAGTTGAGCAAGGAATGAATCATTTAGACTTGATAGATCAGTACAAGGCAAGGCAATCTTTGGGTAAGATTGGCATGCCTAGAACAACCCCTAGGCTTTCTTATGTACCAGCCTCTATGAGCCAGCCGAAAGCTCCTTGGTGTTGCTGTGTCAATCTTGGTGACCTCTGGACTTGACGCCACTCACTCGCAGGCACACCGTGGTGGTCCACAACTACCTTGGCACACTCAGCTTCCCCTTGCACAACTCAATGTGCTCACAGGAATTTTCTTGGTGGCCAGCTCCCGGAGCTCGTTTTATCAGTGACCTTGTTTCTGCTTTTTCTTAGTGTTGTTGTATAGGGTTTCCTTTTCTGCTTCCGCTGCTTCTTTCGGTTTGTCATTCCGACAACCGAGCAGCCCGTACTGCACCCGGGACCTGGCTCTCTCTTGTTTGGAAGGCAGTGACAAATTAGTTGCTAGTTTTTGCACCCTAGTGACAGGCTTGCGCAGCGGTGCACGCGCGTTACCTAGGCGAGGGAGAATATCTGTCTCCCTCTCTCATTCTTGTTTCTTCTTCTCCGCTTCACTTTATAAAAGCATATATTTGCCGTCTCTCAGCCGTTTGAAGCGTCGTCTGTCACATTGTGTCCCTCACAGTGTGCTCTCACACATAGTGTGTCGCTAAGGGGGTTCTCTCATTCCCTCATGGTATCAGAGCAGTTGAGAGACTACACCCTCGCACTCCACCGTCCAACGCATAACAACAGCTTCTTTCTTTGCTGGGTTGAGCCGAGTGGGAGCGAACAGATCTTGGCAACGTGGCGGCCCTGATCTCATGGCTCTCACCACGTAGTACTCCGGCTGAGCCGGAGGTGGAACGCTGCCAAAATCTTGACAACAGTCCTCTCGTCGCGGCTGCCATCTCGGCGGCGACAAGCGCGCACACTTGTAACCGTCTGACCCGCAGCACCTCTCCCTCGTGGCGTTCTTCCTACATCCGCAGCGCTCTAGCCGTGGCAGCATCCGCAACTTCAGGTTGCGGCTTCACCCTTGCGCGTCTTGGGCTTCTTTGCCCATCCACCGGCGACAGTGCTGCCACATTCGTGGCAGCACCGTCCCCGGTTTCGGCTGTCTTCGCCTCATACGCGCGGATAGCCGTCTAGGCTGGCGCATCAACAGTCTTTGCCGCTGCATTTAGCGCAGCAGCTCGCGGCAGTAGCAGCATTCAACAGCAATGACAACGCTCAGCAGCCGCGTTCGCGCCATTAGTCGTCGCTGCTGGCGTAGCAGCCCGTAGCAGCAGCTTGCCGTGCAGTATCTTGCGTGCGCGGATCAAAGCTGTAGCAGCATTCGCAGCAGCATTCATAGCAGCAGCATTCAAAACAGCATCTGCAATAGCATTCGCAGCACCAACAGCATTCGCAGCAGCAGCAACATTCGCAACAGCAACATTCGCCGCAGCAGCAGCATTCGTCGCAGCAGCAGCATTCGCCACAGCAGCAACATTCGCAGCATCAGTGGCTGGCTCTTCGATCACCCACGCGAAGGTCTCTCGAGCTTCGCGGTGATAGGCTTCCGGCTGCCAAGCTACAGACAAAAAAAAAAAACAAAGACGGACCCAGGGTGTACCCGGGTCCCCCTCTGGGCAGCCCCTCTCGGGGCCACCCCTGCAGATGTACACCTTTCACTTTCTTTTAGTTTTATTTTGTCTTTTGCTTTCTAATTTTCTTTATTTTTTGCGTTATCTCTCTCTTTCCTCCCTTCTCTTCACTACTCTTCTTAACCTCCGGGTCAAGACCCGGCCATTTGGGGTATTGTCCCCCTGCCTCATGAGACCAACGGTCATGGGGACTGAACACGGGCTTTTTCAGACCTTTTTACTCCCTCATAGGCCAACCCTGGGTTTATCCCTCGGGTTTCTCACCCCTTCTTGTCTTTGTCACGATCTACCCATTTTCTTGCTGCCCGGGTACCCGGGTTCTCGTTCTAATACCCCGACACATCTCTTTGTTTCTCAGGTGGCTCCGTGGCCCTTTTTTCCTCGTGCCCTTGGCTTCCCTTTCTTCATCTCGTCGTTCTCAGCTTTTCTCTTTTACCCTCCTCTCATTTGGTTGAGACCCAGGCACACGGAGTCTTGTCCCGGTGCCTTGGGAGACCTTTTTCTCCTGCTCCCCTTCTTTCTCTGGTGCCCACTCTCTAGCACCCGGCTGTTGTCTCATCTCATCAGTCGCATGGCTTCTCCAGTGCTGCCACTGCCCGGGCCCTCATGGTCTCCACCATACTGGGCCCCATTGTTCTCCGGGCCACCGTCTTCTTCCTACGTGGCCCCGTCGTGGCTTTCCGCAACGGCCCCGCGTGCGTTTCTGGTTCTTCGTCCGCCACCCGGGCCGGTCCGCCGGAGTGCGGACCTTCCTCTGCTCCGACTCCCCGACATCCCATCCATCATGTTGTGGCCTCACACTGCGTCAGACATTGGCCTCCGCGCGGACCCGTGCACATCATCTCCGTCTCCATCCTGTTCCTCGCAGCCGAGCCCTCCTACAGCAGGCGGTGGTGTGAGTCTGGCCGTTGAGTCCCAGGGTCACCTTTGTGAGTCGGATGGGTCCCTGCGTGGTGTACCGTCGGCTGCGCCTGTGGCGGATGCTGCGTGGATTGAGGACTGGCAGTGTGTTGCACGTTCGCTTCTGTTGGCTGCTGTTCTCGGCCGTGCACCGTCTTCTGATGTGTTCGCCGGTACCGTGGCTGCTTGTAACGTTTCGTCTCCCGCCCGCGTCTCCCCTGGCTTCTGGATCATTGATTCAGGGGCCACTCACCACATGACGTCGTCTCGTGGAGCTTTTGTGTCGTTGAGGCCTGTCGGTGACGTGCGTCACGTGCGTACTGGTTCCGGCCAACTGCTCCCTGTCCAAGGTGTAGGTGTCATGCGCTTTGTTGGCCCTGCGGGTGATCTTTTCTTGTCTGATGTCCTGTTTGTGCCTGCTCTTGAAGTCAGTCTGTTGTCTGTCCCCACTCTCGACGATCAGGGTATGGACTTTGTCGCCTCTCGTGGTGTGGGAACTGTTGTGCTCCAGTCATCTGGCCGCATCGTGCTTCACGGTCTTTGTTGTGATCGGCTGTACCGTGTGCCTCTGTTCGCGCCCGGCCCTTCTATTGCCGCTACCTCTCATGTGCATGTAGCTCCGTCGCTCTCGCCCGGGCACACACGTCTTTTGCATCGCCGCCTCTGCCATGTGCACACTACCGCCATTCATAGTCTCCTTCGTCATCAACCAGCTGTGGGTCTTGGTCCTGGCACATTTCCGGTTCCTTGCTCTGCTGACTGCCTCGACTGTGCGCAGGGCAAAATGCATCACCCTCCTTTCCCCGTCTCTGACTCTCGCACACTTCGCCCCCTTGCCCTCCTCCATGCCGACGTCATGGGTCCCCGTCCTGATGAGTTTGCTGGTGGCCTTGGTCTTTACGTCCTCTGTCTGACTAATGACTTTTCTCATTTTCGTTGGGTCTTTGCCTTGCGCCACAAGAGCGATGTCGGCCCCATCATTGAATCCTGGCTTGTCCAAGCTAAGCGTGCTTGTCAGCACAAGCTGGTCGTCTTCCGCTCAGACCGTGGTGGGGAGTTCCTGGGTCCCACTCCTCGTTTCCTCCAGTCGCAAGGAGTGCGTCTTGAGTCCTCTGCTCCGTACACACCACAACAAAATGGTGTTTCTGAACGTTGGAACCGTACTCTGGCCGACGGTGTTTGCACCCTTCTCTCTGAGTCCGGCCTCTCTCCACTGTTTGCCTTTGATGCCATGTGCTACATGACATGGGTGTGGAACCGCATTCCTCATGGTCCATTACCCCGTCATGTCACGCCGTTCGAGCGTTGGTCTGGTCGTCGTGCGGACTTGCGCCTTGCTCGTGTGTGGGGCAGCATCGCCTCTGTCTGGCTCCCTGGCGATCAGCGCGATGGCAAGCTGTCCGTTTGCGGTCGCCTTTTCCCTTTCTAGGCGTGTCTCCCTAGTCCAAAGCATGGCGCTTTTGGGACCCTGGGCGTCTCTGCATTGTCGAGTCTCGTGATGCTCTCTTCTTCGAAACAATGTTCTCCCGCGATCTTGCGCGTCGTGGTTCCTCGCCTGCATCCTTCCCTCGTGTCGGGGGGGTGGTGTCTCTGTTGTGCCCTCTGGCGATGCATGCATTCCCACGCCTTCTCCCTCGTCCACGTCATCCCTGTCTGCGTCGGTGCCCACTCCTGCCACATCTACATCCGCACCTACATCTGCATCTCTTTCGTCGCCTGCATCATCCCGTGCACTGCCCTCTGCATCATCGCCAATTTCCGCATCTGGGTCACCTTCTGCAGCATCGTCTCCGTCCTTGCCTGCGGCACCCTCTGCACCCTCTGCGGCATCACCCGCAGCATCCTCTGCACCCTCACCTGCATCACTGTCGGCGGCGCCCCTTGCAGCATCTCCTAAGTCCTCGCCTGCCTCCTCTCCGGTTGCCTCTCCGCATATGTCGATTCCTTCTGTCCTGGACCCAGTTGCACCCCTGCCCATGTCGGCTCCCTCTCCCTTCAGTCGAGCCCCTGGTGGCCGCCTTCGGCCCTTACCAACGTCCTCTTTCACGGCCCCTGTTCCTCCTCGTTCTGCTGAGGCGTCATGTCCACCCGTCCCGCTGTTCTGTCGGCTCCCACCGATCCCGTGGGTGACACTGGTCTCGACGCTCTTGGCCTGTCTGCTAGTGTGGTCTAGCCTAACAAGGCCTTGGGATACTCCATGATTGCTGAGGATCTCTACCGGGCTGTCGCGGCTGCAGAGTCCACTCCGCCTGTGCAAAGCGCCTCTGTGGCCACCGCGCTCGCTGTGTAGAGCTTCGGTGCCCTCCCACTCAAGCCTGATACCGTACGTCAGGCTCGCTCTGCTCCAGACGCTGCTCTCTGGGAGCAATCCATGCGCGAGGAGCTTGATGCTATCCGTGCACATGGCGTCTATGAGAGCGTTCAGCTGCCACCTGGTCGCAAGGCCATCGCCGCCCGCTGGGTGTACCGCCGCAAACT
>SZWC01014779.1:20835-43121 GCA_023375785.1 Penium margaritaceum
TCTGCTGCCGTCACCGCTGCTGGCCCGACCACTTTGACCTCGTCCAGCGGCTCTGCCACTCTGGCAGCTCCGCCTGTCCCGCAGACACCCTCGCCGCAGCAGTACTACCCGCAGCAGTACTACCCGCAGCCGTCGGCGCCCCCGCTTCCTTCACTGGCGCAACTCTCCTACTACCCGAGCTCCGGCGCCATCACTCCGCACTCGGTCTACACTCCCGGGCCCTCCTCCCGTGAGCGTCAGCTGGAGCAGTTCATCGCTCTCCAGCTCGGACTGCCTCGCCCTCCTCCCCAGGGAAGTGCGAGTTGCATCACCTCCTGCTCTGCTGCCTAGCCCTGCATGACTGAGAATGAGCTGCGGTCATGTCCCGTTTCATCGTCTGTCTCATCTTCACCCGTGGTCTCCTCCGCCCCTCTCCTTGATGATATTGCTTGGCTTGACGATTGGCAGTCCCGTTTCGCGCCTCCGTCCACCGCGTCTGCGTCCCTCGCCTGCTGCCATGTGACCGTTAGCGATCTAGCGACCCCGGTCCAGGATCCTGCTGAGACCTGGATCATTGACTCCGGGGCCACGCATCACATGACGGCCTCTGGTGAGACCTTCAGTATGCTCGGTCCCGTCGGCGATGTCTCCGGTGTCCGGACGGGTTCTGGGCAGGTGTTACCTGTCCGTGGAGTTGGCGTCGTTCGTTTTCGTGGTCCTGCCGGTGACGTCTTTCTGACCGATGTCCTCTTCGTCCCTAGTCTCGAGCTCAGCCTCCTGTCCGTGACTGCCTTTGACCGCATGAGCATGGATGTCGTGCACTCGCGTGGTGTTGGCACTGTGTCGTTGCGTCCGTCTGGTCTTGTCGTCCTGTACGCCACCGTCCGTGGCAACCTGTGGCATGTTCCCCGTCTCTCCTCTTCTTCTCCCGTCTCCTCCTCCTCGGCCGCCACAGGCCATGTGCTCGTCACCAGCACGCTTTCTCCTCAGCACACCCGCCTCTTGCACCGCCGCCTCTGCCACCTCCACCCTGCCGCTGTGGACAGCATGCTTCGCACCCAGCCTGCCTCGGGCCTTGACCCGGAGACTTTCCCTCTCCCGTGCCCCACAGAGTGCATTGACTGCGCTCAGGGGAAGATGCACCGGTCCACATACCCCTTGTCGGCCTCTCGTGCATCCGCCCTCCTCGACCTTGTCCACTCGGATGTCATGGGCCCTCTCCCCACCGAGTCGGTCGGCGAGCATGGCCGCTATGTACTCACCCTCACGGANTGGGTCTGGAACCGGATTCCCCACGGTCCCCTTCCCCGTCAGTCCACCCCGTACCAGCATTGGTGCGGTCAGCGCGCTGACCTCCGCCCCGCTCGCGTCTGGGGTTGTGTCGCCATTGTCTGGCTGCCCGCCCCGCAGCAGGGCGGCAAGCTCGCCCCCCGCGGCCGTCCCTGCACCTTCCTCGGTGTCTCTCGTCAGTCCAAGGCCTGGCGCTTCTGGGACCCCTCCCGGCACTGCATCGTCAAGTCCCGGGATGCCCTCTTCTTCGAGGACCTGTTTCCTCGTGACCTCATTCACTCCGGCTCGTCTGTGTCTATCCTGTCGTGTGGGGGAGTGGTGATTCCGTCCTCCATCCTACCGCGTCCGGGTGACACATTCCTTGGTCCCTCCGGGCCAGCTGTCCCAGTCGCGTCTGCTGGTCCCTCCGGGCCAGCCTCCCCAGCCGCGTCCGCTGGTCCCTCTGGACCAGCTGTCCCAGTCGCGTCCGCTGGTCCCTCCGGGCCAGCTGCCCCAGCCGCGTCCACTGGTCCCTCCGGGCCAGCTGTCCTAGTTGCGTCCCCTGGTCCCTCCGGGCCAGCTGCCCCAGCCGCGTCCGTTGGTCCCCCCGGGCCAGCTGCCCCAGCTGCGTCCGCTGGTCCCTCCGGGCCAGCTGCCCCAGCCGCGTCCGCTGGTCCCTCCGGGCCAGCTGCCCCAGCCGCGTCCGCTGGTCCCTCCGGGCCAGCTGTCCCAGTCGCGTCTGCTGGTCCCTCCGGGCCAGCCTCCCCAGCCGCGTCCGCTGGTCCCTCCGGGCCAGCTGTCCCAGTCGCGTCTGCTAGTCCCTCCGGGCCAGCCTCCCCAGTCGCGCCCGCTGGTCCCTCCGGGCCAGCCTCTCCAGTCGTGTCCGCGGATCTCTCCGGGCCGACAGCCCCAGTCGTCTCCACTGGCCCATCAGACTCAGCGTCAGCGCACACCTTGCCACGCTACACACGTGGCCCCGGCGGTAGCCTCCGACCCATGCCGTCGGTGAGCGTGAAGACCGTCGCACCGCGCTCGGTGGCGCCTCGACCCCCCGCGGCTCCACGTGCCTCCTCCACTCCCACGGTTGTGAGTGGGGACCCTGGCACCAAAGCCCTGGGCCTGAACACCGCGGCCATCATTGCGGATCTGCACCCGGGCTCCGCATTGGGCTACGCCATGCTCCATCACGAGCATAGGCACGTTGTAGTGGCTGCCCTTGCGCGCATCCCACCTGGGGCGCGAGAGGCACAAACCCTCTCAGTTCGCTCCACAGCACGCCTGGAGGACCCAGCCACCTTGCGCGAGGCACGAGCCTCCCCTGAGGCCGCACACTGGGATGCTGCTTGCGCCGATGAGCTCGCTGCTATCTGACAACACCACGTGTACGACCTCGTCGACCTTCCTCCAGGTCGGAAGGCCATCGGCGCCAAGTGGGTCTTTCGGCGCAAGTGGAAACCTGACGGGTCCTTGGACAAGTACAAGGCCCGCCTCACTACAAAGGGGTTTGCCCAGGTCCCTGGGGTCGACTATGACCAGATCTTTGCCCCAGTTGGCCGGTTCTCCACCAGCCGGGCGCTCTTCAGCCTGGTCGCCCAGCATGGGTGGGAGCTGCATCAGATGGATGTGAGCAACGCTTTTCTCCATGGTTCACTGGAGGGTGAGGAGCTTTACATGGTGCAGCCACCAGGCTTCGACGATGGCACCGGGAGAGTGTGGCGCCTGCGTAAGGCCCTCTATGGCCTGAAGCAGTCGCCTCGGTGCTGGAACCAGGAGATCAGCAGCACGCTCCTTCGTGGTGGGCTCCAGCGCAGCACCGCAGACCCTGCACTGTTTGTCAGTCCGCGAGGCCAGACCTTCGCTGCTGTTCTGGTGTACGTCGACGACCTCCTCATTGCGNACGAGCCTCCCCTGAGGCCGCACACTGGGATGCTGCTTGCGCCGATGAGCTCGCTGCTATCCGACAGCACCACGTGTACGACCTCGTCGACCTTCCTCCAGGTCGGAAGGCCATCGGCGCCAAGTGGGTCTTTCGGCGCAAGTGGAAACCTGACGGGTCCTTGGACAAGTACAAGGCCCGCCTCACTGCAAAGGGGTTTGCCCAGGTCCCTGGGGTCGACTATGACCAGATCTTTGCCCCAGTTGGCCGGTTCTCCACCAGCCGAGCGCTCTTCAGCCTGGTCGCCCAGCATGGGTGGGAGCTGCATCAGATGGATGTGAGCAACGCTTTTCTCCATGGTTCACTGGAGGGTGAGGAGCTTTACATGGTGCAGCCACCAGGCTTCGACGATGGCACCGGGAGAGTGTGGCGCCTGCGTAAGGCCCTCTATGGCCTGAAGCAGTCGCCTCGGTGCTGGAACCAGGAGATCAGCAGCACGCTCCTTCGTGGTGGGCTCCAGCGCAGCACCGCAGACCCTGCACTGTTTGTCAGTCCGCGAGGCCAGACCTTCGCTGCTGTTCTGGTGTACGTCAACGACCTCCTCATTGCGTCGCCAGACACGGCTGCCATCCAGCGCGTCAAGGAACTGATGCACGCCACCTACCAGATGAAGGATCTCGGGTCTGCCCGAGTCTTCCTGGGCATGGAGCTTGAGCATGATCGCTCCGAGGGCATTCTCCATGTCCATCAGGCTGCTTATGTGCAGACTCTGTCCACTCGCTTCGCCGAGGACCTGCCACTCGTACCGAGTGCATCCTCACCCATGTCGCCCGATGGCCAGGTGAAGCTGAAGAGTCTTGACCCAGCTGTTGTGGGGGAGCCAGTTGACGTGACCGCGTACCTGCGAGTCATCGGGTCATTGATGTTCCTGGCGACGACGACGCGTCCAGACATCGCGTTTGCCGTCAACCTCCTAGCCCAGTTTTCTCAGGAGCTGCGTCACCTCCACCACGAGGCCGCGATCCGAGTACTGCGCTATGTCGTCTCGACTCCTCGGCGAGGTCTCATGTTCCGCCATCAACCGTCTGTTGTCGCAGTGGGCTACACCAACAGCGACTGGGTAGGCAGCCCGGACGGTAAGAGTCGCACAGGCTGGATCTTTCTGATTGGCGGCATGGCTGTGTCCTGGTGCAGTGGCAAGCAGGGGTGCATTGCACGCAGCACCGCTGAGGCTGAGTACGTGGCTCTTGGATCAGGCGCATGTGAGAGTGTGTGGTTGCGTCGTCTGCTGTCTGAGTTGCGCCAGTCTGTCCCATCCATCACGCTGCATTGTGACAATGAGAGTGCCATGGCCATCGCCGACAATGACGGCGTGCATCACACACGCACGAAGCACATCAATGTCGAGTATCACTATGTGCGTTCATTGTTGCATGACGGCAGCATCAACATCGTGTGGGTTGAGACAGCACGGCAGTTGGCTGACTTCCTGACCAAGGCACTGAAGCGTGACTCGTTCAAGAAGGCTGTGAGTTCGGTCGGCGTACGTCCTTGAGTGGCTCTCTCTTTGTCCCTGCCTACGTCTCTGCATGCCCTGGGGGAGTCTGGATGTTGACCGTGTCCCTGTCCGCCCATGTGCACTACGCCTGTGAGTCATGGGGGAGTGTTGGTTTTTTCGTATCTCTCATTGTGCTCTGTTGTGTCCTCCCGGCTTGTGTACATCGGCGTGCAGATGACTGACGGCGAGACTCGACGCTGATGGAGTGTCGTCCGGTGGAGCCGACGCACGCTGAGGTCTTCTCGCAGTTCGCTGGAGCCTCCTCTCTCAGGCGACGCGCTCAGCTCCATCGGCAGGCCTCCTCGGCGGTCGTGCTGCCGGCGGTCATTGACACCGCATTTGCTGCTTGCATGCGTCCAGCGCGTCCCATTGTGTCTGCATCGTCATGCACTGCCTAGGGTCCCAGTTGCATGTTGCGTGGCCCTGTTTGGCAGCATAAACCGTTGTGGGCACTATCTGGGTTTAGGCTGCCATAACTCCTCGCTACTGTTTTTCTAGCAGATTCTGACCGCACGGCTGCGTTCGCAGCGGCGGTATTATGGTATGGTCCAGTTTTCAGGCAAAACGGACGACGCCCGGGTTTTGGGCTGTCGGCTGCCTGGCAGGCCTCACCGAGAAAACCTACCAGCCTGAACTGAGCTATTTTCTGATTGGCTGTTGAACTGAGTAACAAGCTCTACAGAGCTGGGGGGGGCCTAGAACTTGGAGGGGTCTCCCATTGTTGTTCATTCTTCATTTCTAATCAGTCATTGTCAGTTTTCAGCTGCTTTCTGGCGCTAACTCTGGCGCGCACGTTTCTGAGTAACAAAACCCAAAGCTTCCAGACTTAGATTCTAGAGCAGCAGACTGAGGGGGCAGCTGACCTAAGCAACGAGCGTGGAAGCCTGCACGCTGCTGCCCCAACACGCTTCATAGTTTCCTTCTCTGCAAGCACGTCAAGTGTCGGACTAAGAGAGGTCAGTCATACAACATTAAGGTGCTGCCCGTCGAGGAGAGCGACAAGAGTGAGAGCGAGCAGCGAGCTCGCTCGCTCAAAACCTCACCTCCACCAGACAGCAGCCTTGGATGTCGAACCTATCTGTCCCCCCGTCCCCCTTTTGTTGTTTTCTCCTGTTTTTCTCACTTCACACCGTCGTGCACCAACCACGGGAATAAACCCGAGTAGCCTAGCTCTAGCATCAAGTTAGGAAGAGTCAATGCTCAGAGACAGCTTCCTAGCACTGTTGTTGCTGGCGTGGCAGTACAAGCCGGCCAGCTAACTCACTAGCACACACAGGTGGAGGTGAGAACAGCAAGGGGTGGGCTAGGGACACACACACGTGTCAGAAGCTGCAAATGTTGAAATGTGCAGGGAGAGATGACAGCTGAGGTCTGGGCAACCTAAATAGTGTCACGGACCTAGTGCACACACACGCGGCGCACAAGGGCGTTATCTTCTAGCAGAACAAAACAGTGGCAAAAACACAGTTTTGGCCATAATTCCCTGCAGACACGTCAGAACGACGAGCCGTTTGAACCAGAACGGCCGCATCGACGAGATCTACGTCCTGATAGGCTGCACGCCTACGTGCTGTGACATAGCACGAATCTAGCACGAATCAATACTCACGTGGATGTCTCGGATCTCACCACGATCAACGAGATCGCGCACGAAGGGGTGCTCGACATTGATGTGCTTTGTGCGTGCATGGAGCACACCTGAGTTCTTGGCGATAGCCTCCGCACTCATGTTGTCACACTGGAGGATCACGGGGGGAATGGACTGACGCAGTTCACGCAACAGACGGACGAGCGAGACACATTCCGCTGCACCGGCGCCTAGGGCAACATACTCTGCCTCAGCAGTATTGCGTGTGATGCAGCCCTGCTTCCCACTTCGCCAGGACACTACAGTGCCTCCAATGAGAAAGATGTAGCCGGTGCGGCTCTTGCCGTCTGGACTCCACGCCCAGTCACTGTTTGTGTACCCATCGAGCACAACAAACACCTGCTCGCGAAAGCAGAGGCCGATGCGTGCGGTGGACAAGATGTAGCGCACACCACGGACTGCGGCCTCCAATGTTCGCTCGCGTGGAGCCTGCGAGAACTGGGCAAGCAGGTTGACAGTGAAGGCAATGTCGGGCCGTGACGTGGTGGCCAAGTACATGAGCGAGCCGATGACTCGTAGGTACAGGGTCACATCGACTGGCTCCCCCAGGTGAGCTGGGTCATCCACCTTCAGGGCGGCCTGCCCCTCAGGGGTCATGGACGTGGAAGCCGTGCGAACGGTTGCAAGGAGGTCGACAAAGCGCTCCCCCACAGTCTCTGTGTAGCGTCCCTGATGGACCCGGAGTGTGCGGCGGACACGGTCACGCACGATCTCCATCCCCAAAAAGACAGAGGCCTCACCAAGATCTTTCATCTTGTAGGCCGAGGTGAGAACGGCCTTGGCAGCGTTCACTGCTCCCAGGTCGGACGAGGCGATCAGAAGATCGTCCACATAGACGCGGATGGCAGCGAGCGGTGCTGTGGACTGTGCGAGGAACAGAGATGGGTCAGCATCGCTCTGAACGTACCCAGCTTGTCTCAGCGTGCTGGTGATCTCATGATTCCAGCAGCGAGGTGACCGTATTAGGCCGTACAAGGCCTTCCGCAACCATTACACGCGACCGGTACCATCCTCGAAGCTGGGTGGCTGGACCATGTAGATCTCCTCCTCAAGGTCCCCGTTCAGGAACGCGTTGTTGACATCCATTTGGTGGAGTTCCCAGTCGTGCTGTGCCACCTGGCTCAGCAGAGTGAGTGTGGTCGTCATTCGACCAACAGGAGCAAAGGTCTCGGTGTAGTCCACGCCTGGGACCTGAGAGAAGCCTTTTGCTGTCAGGCGCGCTTTGTAGCGTTCCACAGTGCCGTCTGGTTTTAGCTTCTTGCGGAGAATCCACTTGGCCTTGATGGCCTTGCGGTTCTTCGGAAAGTCCACGAGCTCAAAGACGCCATACTGTCAGATGGCATCGAGCTCAGCCTGGCAGGCAGCGCGCCACTGCTCAGCATCAGGGGCTGACAGGGCCTCTGGTAGGCTGGTGGGATCGGGAGACAGCACTGGCGCACTACATGTAGCCAGGGCATACGCCGTAGAGGGAGGGTCGACCGTCACCATGGACTCAGCGGCATCACGAGCAAGACCGCGCTCATGAGCAAGTAGTGCCAAACCAGTGGAACAGCCAAGGTGAACTTAAGTAAGGCCGTGAGCACTCAGGCCGAGGGCCTTTGTGCACGGGTCACCGCTGACGACGCTACGCGTGGGACGAGGGCGGAGACGTCCGCCGAGTGTCCGTATGTAGGGGTCCGACGGGGTGGGAGCAGTGGGCGCCGTTGACTCACACGTCGGTGTTGACTCCATGGCAGGTGCGCCACTCGAGGCTTGCGTAGCCTCAACAGCTAGGGGCGGGTCCACTGCAGATGCAGGCACATCCTCGGCCGGAGGCAAGGACGGCTCAGAGCCAGACACTGATGCGGACAGAGGGTCAGTCTGAGCCTCAGATGCGGAAGCAGGCGCAGGCTCAGACAGAGCCTCAGACGCGGAGGCAGACTCGGACGCAGACTCAGACACGGGTGAGAGTGGAGAATCAGGGGCAGAGGAGCAAGCCACAGACGGGGCGGGGCTGGGGGTGCCGGTGGGCACACCCGCTGGGGACAGCCTCGGGGGTGCCGGCGACGGAGTGACCGCACTGGACGGGGGCACTGTGCCAACCGTGCCAGGAGCCTCCCCCACACTACGGGGTCCAGAACACCCAGGGGCATGAGCACCACGTAGAGCATGGATGCGAGCCAGGTCGCGGAAGGCGAGATGCTCGAAGAAGAGAGCGTCACGGGACTCCACGATGCGGCGGCGCTCAGGGTCCCAGAACCGCCAGGCCTTCGACCGCGGGGCGATGCCAAGGAAGGCGCAGATGCAGCCCCGCGGGGAGAGCTTGCTCCCTTGCTGCTATGGTGTGAACCAGACGCAGGCAAGGGCGTCCCACACGCGGGCCAGGCGCAGGTCCGCACGACGCCCGTACCACAGCTCGTAGGGCATGCGGTGACCTGGGAGGGGACCGTGGGGAATGCGTTTCCAGACCCAGGTCATGTACGCCATGCCCTCGAAGGCAAAGGCCTCAGGCATGGCACTGTCCGCGCGCATGGCATGGACTGCATCCTCCATGGTGCGGTTCCAGCGCTCGGAGACACCGTTCTGCTGGGGGGTGGCGGGGGCGGAGAGGTTGTGGAAGACGCCAAGCTCGGTGAAGGAGCGGGCCATGTCACCGAGGTACTCGCCGCCGCGGTCCGAGCGAAAGGTCTGAAGGCGGTGGGGAGACTGGCGCTCGGCCATGACCAGCCAAATGCGGACNGCGCATGGCGCGGACTGCATCCTCCATGGTGCGGTTCCAGCGCTCGGAGACACCGTTCTACTGGGGGGTGGCGGGGGCGGAGAGGTTGTGGAAGACGCCAAGCTCGGTGAAGGAGCGGGCCATGTCACCGAGGTACTCGCCGCCGCGGTCCGAGCGAAAGGTCTGAAGGCGGTGGGGAGACTGGCGCTCGGCCATGACTAGCCAAATGCGGACGGCAATAGTGGCATCGCTCTTCTGTCACAGACTGTAGACCCAGCACATGCGCGTGAAGTCATCAGTCAACGTCAGGAAGTAGCGACTGCGGTCCTCTTGAAACTCGATAGGGAGCGGATCCATGAGGTCGGAGTGGACAAGCTCCAAGGGCCCACGGGCCTTGGAGACAGACGCAGGATAGGTGGACCGGTGCATTTTGCCTTCAGCACAGGCCAGGCAGTCGGTCGTGGGCGGCGCCTCGAAGGACGTCGCATCAAGACCGAGAGCGGGCTGAGTGCGGACCAGTCTGTCGACTGCCCCCAGGTGCACATGACAGAGGCATCGATGCAGGAGATGATGATGCTCAGGGGACAGAGCACCAGCGACGAAAACACGGGCAGTGGGAGACGGAGGCAAAGGGGGTACACTCGCACAGGACCCAGAGATGTGAAACAGATCATCGACGTCCGTCCCTCTGAGGACGGTCTCCTCGGTGTCACGCACAAAGATGTGAGCATCGGCAACTGTGTGCATGACACCCACGTCCATCTTGGTGCATGCACGGACAGACAGCAGACTGAGTTCCAGATCAGGGACAAAGAGGACGTCGGAGATGTATACGGGACCATCGGGCCTGGTGAATTGCACAACCCCAACACCCTGGTCAGGGACCTCATGGCCAGCTGCAGTGCGAACAGAGCGAACAATGCCAACATGATGCAAGACGAAAAAGGCGTCACGGCGCCACGTCATGTGGTGAGTGGCACCAGAGTCAACGACCCAGGTGGCATCGGTGACGCGTGTACAAGGGGCAACGTGGCACTCGGCGACGGAACAGGGCGTGGCAGCGGGACGCTCAACGGGGGACACAACAAGGCGACCAGCAGAGCGCACATGAGCAGCATGCAGCCAAGATACATCATCAGGTCCATCACGCGGTCACGGCTGGGCATGGGGACCACCACAGGCATCATCACGCGACGACACAGACAGGCCACAGGCGGTAGGACCCCTCGACTCAGTCAACTCACTTGCACCTCCCTGAGATGAGCGCAGGGCGAGAAGCTGGTGCAGCTCGGCGATCGTTCTTTCGCGTTCGGTAAGCGCCTGGTCGCAAGGATCTGCGGAGGAGCCTGCTATGACGGCGGACTCCTCTGGGATGGCTGCGGTAGTGGCGGCCGAGCGGGCGGTCGCACCGGACGTCTGGCGCATACGTGCCTCATGCGCCTGCTACAGCCCACGAGTGACCTTAGGCCAGTCCAACGGGTGGCCGGTGAGGCGAGTGCAGTCGGGATAGCGGTGGTCACCTCTGCAGTTGAAGCACACGAGCCGTCGACCCGTCGTGCTGCCGGAGTCGCTGTTGCCACTGTTGCTGCCGCAACCGCCGCCGCTGCTGCTGCTCCCACTACTGTTGCTGCGGTTGACACTGCTGGTGCTAGTGCCGCCGCTGGTCCCGCTGCTGGAGCTACCACCTGACGCTCTGCGACCCTTCTTCCTCTAAGCTGAAGCAGTTGTAGCCGTAGACAGTGGTGAGGGAGATGCGGCGGCAACTGCAGCTGAGGCTGTGCTGCGACGAGCGTGGTTCGCGGCGTCCATGCCGGCGACGTCCAGGAAGTGGAGGGTGGCCCAACGCAGTAGGGTCCCGTCGCTCGCCATGTCGCGAAGCAGAGTCTGGTCGAAGTTGCTGAAGACGCGTGCGTAATCGGGATGGATGCCGTAGAGGATGATCTGGAGGGCGGAGTACTGCGCAGGTGCGTCATCTCCCAGCTCCTCGTACAACTCGATCGCCCGGCGCCAGTAGTCAGCTATGGACTCCTGAGCAGTCTGACAGAGGGAGTTGAAGTCGGTAAGGCGCTCGGACGTCAGGGCCAGGGTGGCGCCCTCAAAAAGAGTTACAGCCAGCGCCCACGCCTCTCGAGGGTCGGCTCCCGAGCCGGTCAGCGGATCGCCAAGGAACCGACTGAAGTCTTTGGTGAAGTCTGGGGCGGCTTTCATCAGACCGGTGGCGGCACGGACTGCCATCTGCGTCTGGGCGGGGTCAGATGCCTGGCATGGGATGAGATTATAGGCGAGGACTCCCTCGCTCATGGCCCACATGCAAAAGCGTGGCTCCCAGGATTTGAAGTCGTTCCCAGTCCGAAAGACGGGCGGGTCCGACTCAAACCACTTGGGTGGCTTGACTGTTGGCAGAGCGACGGGTGAAGTCACTGCAGGACCGGGCATGGAGGAGGCAACCCCGTTGTCCAAGCGGACCCTCAGAGCCAGTTCCTCAAAGCTCAGAGGGCGGCGAGATGAGCTCAGGCCGGCGTCGGTACTGGAGCGCGTACCTTGGAGGGCGGCATTGGCCTCGCGTGCTCTACGGCGTGCCTCCAGGTGGATGAGGCGTGTTCGCAGCATCTCCTCCTCACCCTCCTCACCAGAGTCGGAGAGGGTCTCCGCAACCTCTTCTGCATTGCCGCCGTGAGCGAGATGGTTTTTGCTTGGGTTCGCGGATGGGTGCTGCTGCTGCTGTTGCTGCTGCTGGACCTGCTGCTATTGGGGCAGTAAGCCCCTGATCAGGTCCTGCAGCTCGGCGAACTGCTTTGTCAATGTGTTGCGGCTCTCCGCTTGTAAGTCAGCCAGTGCGCGTACTTGGTGTGCCAATGTCGTTGGGCTCGGCGGTCGCTGCTGCTGCTGCTGCTGTAGCGGCAGCTGCTGCTGCTATAGCGGTGGCTGCTGCTGTTGCCGCGGCGGCTGTTGCGGTCGCTGCTGCTGCTACTGCCGCGGTGGTGATGATGGCGGTGGCCGACGTTGGCCGTTGACGGTGCTGCCCTCGACAGCTGCGTCGGTGGCGGCGCTGGAGGGGTAAGCTTCGGCATGGCAACCGGTTCCCCCCCCTCCCCCTTTTTTTTGTGTTGTGGGCAGTGTGGAACACCACCGCGGAGTGCTCTCGCTAAACACCGCCGCGGAACGCTGCCGTGGAACCCTGCCGTGGAACCCCACCGCGGAGCGGTGTCGCGGAACACCGCCGCAGAACAAATCCGCCGCGGAACACTCCCGTTGAGCACCACCGCGTAAAAACGCCGCGGAACGGCTACCGCGGCCGCTCTGCGGTGGGTGCGGAACGAAGTGACCGCGGATCAGCCGCGGAACACCGCCGCGGAACCCGTCGATCGCCGCCGGCGTGTTCCGAAACGGCTGCGGAGCTACCACGGTAGGATGTCGCGGATCCGTGGAGAGACGTGGATCTGCCGCGGAACTGCTCCGGTTGTACAAAAACGGCGAAACTCCGTGGATCACCGCTGGACTATTCCGGAACGGCTGCGGAGCTGCCGCGGTGGAGTGTCGCGGATCCGCGGAGCACCGCGGAACTGCCGCGGCACTGTCGGCGCGAGGAGGTGCACTTGGAATGCCGCGTGACACCGCGGCACCCGTCGGCATGCTCCGTTGCGGCCGCGCAGTTGCTGTGGCTGCTGCGGAGACCTCGCCGCTGCAGAACACCGCGGATGTTGCGCGGAGCGACCTCTGCTGCCGCGGAACTGCCGTGGAACGTGCGCGGACTTTTTAAGAAAACGGTGGAAACGGTGGTGGGTCCTCCCAGGACCTCCCGCCGAGGCAGTGGGTACTGCTGTTGTTGCGACTCCAGGCAGCGGCTGCGGTTGCTCACTACTGCTGCGGTTGCTGTGCCTCTGCTACGCAGCTGTGCGAGCACTGGCTCGCTGCTCTGATACCATGAGAGACAGCTTCCTAGTACTGCTGTTGCTGGTGTGGCAGTACAAGCCGGCCAGCTAACTCACTAGCACACACATGTGGAGGTGAGAACAGCAAGGGGTGGGCTAGGGACTCACACACAAGTGTTAGAAGCTGCAAATGTTGAAATGTGTAGAGAGAGATGACAACTGAGGTCTGGGCAACCTAAATAGTGTCACGGACCTAGTGCACACACACGCGGCGCACAAGGGCGCTATTTTCTAGCAGAACAAAATAGTGGCAAAAACACAGTTTTGGCCATAATTCCCTGCAGACACATCAGAACGATGAGCCGTTTGAACCAGAATGGCCGCATCGACAAGATCTACATCCTGATAGGCTGCACGCCTACGTGCTGTGATATAGCACGAATCTAAAAACTACGGAAGTCTTCTGGACGCCTGTCGCCACCGGTCGCCAGCCTTCTACCACCGTCGCCAGTCTCAGGGATCTGCACGTGAATGGACATGAGCCGAGGGGTCACCGTAAGCTGTGTACGACACACACAACAACAAATTCCACCATCAAGTTAGTAAGAGCTTAAGTGACATCGTTGTCCCCATGAACCATGAGCACGTCACAGTGATGGTGAACGCTTCAGAAACACAGTCTGTTCTCGCTCAGTCACCTGCATCTGTGATGAGTGAGGTGTGCAACGAGGCTAGAGGCCAGAATGTGCCTGAGACACAGAACCAACACTCCCCCCTGACCCACAGCCGATACACAATGCACACTCACACGGACGTCACAAGGTGTGACGAACAAAATTATACACGAGCATGCACATGAGCAAGGACTCAACCGGGATTACCACGAGCACACAACAAGCTGACACCATGGATTACAGCCTTGAAGACGTTGTTGCTAAGTGCCTTCGTGAGGAAGTCAGCTCTGTGCTGTCGAGTTTCCACCGAGACAATTTGGAGATCAACTGCATCAACTCTCTCGTGCACAAAATGATGCTCAATATTGATATGTTTAGTGCGATTGTGGTGCATGCCATCGTGCTCAGCAATAGCCTTGGTCCTTGGATTGTTGTAGCATAGTGTGATGCAGTGAATAGGGACACTCAGCTGTTGGAACAGGCGACAAACCAAATGCTCTCACACATGCCTGTCCCAAGTGCAACATACTCAGCCTCACTAGAGCTGCGAGCAACACAACCCTGTTTACCGCTCTTCCATGACACTTCGGTTCCACCAACAAGAAATATGTATCCAGCGCAGCTGCGAGCATCAACATCATAGGCCGAGTCACTATTTGTGTATCCATCAACCACGACTGACGGTTGTGCTCGATAGCAAAGACCAATGCAAGCATTGGACAGGGTGTATATGACGACACGGAATGCAGCCTCCAAATGTTGTGCTCGTGGACACTGTGAGAATGTTCACGGCAAAGGCAATGTCTGTCTTGGTCGTCTTCGCCAGGTACATGATAGATCCAATCACGCTAGTAGTATTTCACATCGACTGGCTCCCCCAGCTTCGACACATTTAGTGTCTTCAGTAGCCTTTGTCCCGCTACCCTAGGTTGTGAACGTGGGCAGCCTGGTGAACGTGGAGGATGCGGCGAGAGCGGTCTCGTTCCATCTCCATGCCCAGGAAGACATGAGCCGGTCCCAAGTCCTTCATCTTGTATGTGGACTGTAGGAGCGCCTTCACCGATCTCACAACCTCCTGACTGGGTGACGCTATCAGTAAGTCATCCACATAGACGAGGACAGTAACGAAAGGGGCTGACGGAGGAGTGACAAAGAGAGAGGGATCAACAGTGTTGCGTTGGTACCCGTCCTTCAGAAGTGTGGATGTGATCTCCTCGTTCCAATTCCGGGGCAACTATTTACACCATAGATGACCTTCCACAGTCACCAAACTTTGTCACTGCCATCAAAGAATCCAGGGGGTTGAACCATGTAAATCTCCTCGTCTAACTGTCCATGCAAGAAAGCATTATTGGCGTCCATCTGCTCCAGCTCGACAAAGGCTCAGCAAGGCTAGAGTTGTGGCGTAATGACTAGCTGGCGCAAATGTCTCATCAAAGTCGACGACATGGACTTGGGGAAATCCCTTGGTTGTGAGATGAGCCTTATAATTGTCAAGCATCTCATTGGGTTTGTACTTGCGCCGGAAGACCCACAGCGCATCAATGGCTTTGTAACTTGGTGGCAGGTCAACCAGCTCGTACACAACATGGGCATCAAGAGCCTACAGCTTGTCGCGCATCACGGCTTCCCACTGTTGTACATTAGGAGCGGTACATGCCTGACCTGCTGTGGTAGGCTCATGTGACAGGGATGCGATGCCAGTGGTCGAGAAACACTAATCAACGGTGTCAGTGGCTGTAGCAGCTACTACACGTGTGTGCTCGGAGATGAGCAGGTCATACCCTAGGGTAGAGCTGGGATGAACAACACCTGTAGCTTGCCAAAATCCATCCATGCCCCTCGGCACAACCTAGGGTAGAGCTGGGACTGAGCCATCTGTGACCAAGAAGGACAGATGGACATCGCAAGGGCACTGGAGGTGCGTTGGAGAAGTGCACAAAGGTGCCCGCCACGAATGAAGGGTGAGACAGGTGCAGGTCCTGTGGGCTCTGTTGATAGAGGAGGGTCAGCCACAACAGGAGGGGCTGGACCGGACGACGATGGAGCAGTGGGTAGTGACGTAGATGCGGACGCGATGGGAGGCGAGGATGTGACAGGGGGGACCGGCGTGCTCGACGAGCTGGACGACGACGAGGACGGAAGGGATCGTAAGGCAGGTGCAGGCATCGAGCCTGGCGACTGCAGGAGAGTCGAGGTGTAGGCTGCAGGATCACGATTGGAGGAACTGCAGATGGAATATGACCAAATTCTCCCCCCCCCCCCCCCCCTAGCCAAGAGAGTGGGAGAAGGGAGGTAGCGGGTGAGAGACGACTAAGGTCATGAAGAAAGACTGACTCAAAGAACAACGCATTGCGGGATTCAACAACCTGCTGGCGCACGGGGTCCCAGAACCACCATGCTTTGGACAGAGAGGAGACGTCCAAGAAAGGGCACAGATGACCCCGAGGAGAGAGCTCGCCGTCGTGCAGGTCATCAGGTAGCTAGACGGAAGCAATATTGCCCCAGACCCGAGCGAGACGAAGGTCGGCACGAGTGCCGGACCAGTGCTCAAAAGGGGTGATGGAACGAAGGAGAGGGCCATGGGGGACGCGATTCTTGACCAAGGTCATGTACCTCATAGCCTTCAAGGGAAAGAGTGAGGGAAGATCAGACTCAGATAGGAGAGTCTAGACACCGTCGGTAAGTGCTCCAAAGACCTAGCAAAAGCGTTAAAAATCACCGGTGAGGCACAAGACATACGGACCGGTATCACAAAGGAGGTCATGGGGGAGGGGACCCATGACATCAGCATGCACACCATCAAGGGGTGAACTTGACTTAAATTCAGCATCAGAGTAGGGAGAACGATGCATTTTTCCCTACGCACAGTCAAGGAAATCAGCATTGCAGGGAGCAGGGAAGGTAGAGGGGGACAAGCCCAAAGCCGCCTGAAGACAAAGCATGCTAGAGTTGGCATCGGTATGGACATGTGCAAGACGCTGATGCAACTGTTAGACAAGGTTAGGAGAGAGAGAGAGAGAGAGAGAGAGAGAGATCAACCACTGTTGCTTTTGATGGCTATGGCTACTGTTGCCTGCTGCTGCTGTAAATTCTCCTTGCTACTGCCTGTCGCTATGGCTTGCTTTTTTTGTTTGATGCAGCATATGCTAATTGCAGGTTACNGAGGGAGAGAGAGAGAGAGAGAGAGAGAGAGAGAGATAGAGAGAGAGAGAGAGAGAGAGAGAGAGAGAGAGAGAGAGAGAAGGAGCAACATGGGCAAGAGCAGTGCCAAAAGAGCTGGCAAAAGGGGAGAACAGGGACACACGATACAACTTGTCACATTTAATCCCACGCAAGACAATGCGACCAATGGGACACAGAAAAAAAGAAAACCATCATTGCGACTAGCAGAGAAATCCATGCTTTGATCATCCAGGGAGGTTACCGAAAGCAGGCTGAGCTACAGGGAAGGAATGTACAAATTGTCAGGAAGGTATAGAGTGCCACAGGGACCAACAAAATAAACAACACCAACACCCTGAACGGGGAGGAAGTGACCGGATTCAATACGAAAAAATCAAACAGGTCTAGCTGGGCCGAGGGAAACAAACGAGGAGTGCACGGAAGTTATGTGGTGGGTGCTCCGGAATCTAGGATCTAGAAGCAACCCGACGGATGCACAGTGGGAAGAACACCACAGATGGCCACGGTGCCAACATGGAGGATAGGGCGAGGCGACGGCACGCACGCAACAAGACAAAACGGGAGGACGACAGACTACCGATGCTCAATGCACGGAACAGGGGGAGACAACGACTCAAGAACGTGACCGGGGAGATCGCCACAAAGCACAGAGTCTGACTAACATGTGGGAACACTGACCCACGGAGCAACACCCTCACCTCCTTGATCGCAAAGGCACAGATGCTGAAGAAGGGACTGCTCCAGCTGACGCTCACCCTCACTTGAGATAGAGGATGCCAAAACCGGGATCAAGGAACCCAAAGAAGGAGGGAACCACGACGGAACGGTGTAGGCTGAGGAGGGATGCGCTACATAGGGCGGCCAGCCCCACAGGTATGGAAGAAGAGGAGGACCAGAAGGAATCCCAGCAGTGGAATAGGCGTGGACTGATGACGTAGTAGTCAACGAGGAGGAGGCAGCTGAACTAGAGGAGGATGAGGATGCTGCAGAGGTGCCGGAGGTGCGTGCCTAGTGTGCATGCATGGCACGGGCAAGGCGCACATCATCTGAGCAGGGCACGCACGGGCGGAGTGCTCGGTGGACCCACAGGTCCAGCAGGCGACAGCACTATGGACACAAGAAGAGGGGGCGGCTGCCTTCTCTTTGCCCTTGCCATTGCCCTTGCCCTTGCCATTGCCCTTGCCCTTGCCGCAACCACAACCCTGGGAAGCAAGGGTAGTGGCTATAGAGGACGTGGAAGAAGAGGATGAAGAAGTGGTCATGGAGGATGAAGAATGTGAGGGGACTGTGGTGAGCGCCGCGACACCTGTGACATCAGAGAAATGGAGCCGCTTGTTTTGGAGGCTTTTCCATGAGGCAACGAGGTGCTCAGTAGTGAAGTCCCACAACGTGCCTACCCCAGGGGGAGTCTTGGAAAGCACAGGCTCGGAGGCAAGGCACTGGACTTCATTGGCTTTGACGTTGCGAAGAAGATCAGAAAGCTCCAAAATGAGCCCGTTGACCATGGTAAGAATGGCGGACAGCAGGCCAGGTGCAGCGCCACCGAGCTCACATAGGAGCTTGAAACCTTGAGCCCAGTAGTCGTCAGCACTTTTGTCAGCATGCATGAGGAGGGTGTTGAACTGCACAGTCAAGTGACTATGTGCAGCCTACACGGTGATGGTTGTGCGATGGTGCAGCATGATGTAAGCACCAACGGGGTCAGCGGGACGACCGGCAGAGGGATCGGCGTTGAACGTGCCTGCATCATCCACAAGATGCAGAGGAGCGACAAGGATGAGAGCGTGGATAGCACGAGCAGCCTCAATAGGGAGTGGGGTGAAAAGGGAAGGGAAGGGACGTCGAAAGAGGGATCAGGAGGGAAGGAATTCGCTCTTCCTGAATCCGAGCACTAAAGTGCACCTCCAGGAAGAGAAGGCGAGGTCGCGAGACAAGACATGTGGCTGGGAGAAGAAGTCATGCTGGGGTGGTACACGGCCAGACGTGGTTGGGGTGGTGGCAGTAGTATCGACAGCAGCGGTGCCAGCAGCAGCAACAGCAACAGCAGCAGACAAGGCACCAAAGCTAGTACCATCCGTGGAGCTAGCAGCAGAATAGACAAACACTACTGGCAGACGCTTGAGGACAATGGTAGAAACTTCATCAGCAAAGGCTGCACCATTGTCCTCGTGCAACTTGAGGCAATCCTCAGCCTTTCGCTGTGCCTCAAAAGCACGATAAAGCTGGCGCTGGAGGTCTGCAATGACAGACTCATCGTCACCATGCATGGTCACAAGCAAGGGGCTCTGCCGAAAAAAAATGGCAGAGTTTCTCCCGTCCCAGTGGTCGTGGAAAAATGGGTAGTGCCGTATGCAATTTTAAAGAGTGCTGTAGGACGGTTCCCAATCCCAGGCCCAGCAAGAAGACACGACAGAAAGCACAATACCAGCCAAGAAACAGAACAGCAAGTGCCACTAGGTGCGAACGTCAAGCTGTAGGACAATGAAGAAAAAAAAGAAGGGCTAGAAATGCACGAGCGGCGGTAGCAGAGAGGACTGACATAGTGGCAGTAGCTCGGACGATTAAGGTAAGAGCCCGACTACCAACGCTACACCTAGGGTGGTGATGGAAGCAGCAACGGAGATAGCAGCTGTGACTAGAATAATGGCAGCTGATGAACGGGACGTAGCTGACATGACTACGGAGGCCAAGAAACAGAACAGCAAGTGCCACTAGGTGCGAACTTCAAGCTGTAGGAGAATGAAGAAAATAAAGAAGGGCTAGAAATGCACGAGAGGCGGTAGCAGAGAGGACTGACATAGTGGCAGTAGCTGGGACGATTAAGGTAAGAGCCCCGACTACCAACGCTACACCTAGGGTGGTGATGGAAGCAGCAATGGAGATAGCAGCTGTGACTAGAATAATGGCAGCTGATGAACGGGACGTAGCTGACATGACTACGGAGGCTGTGGAGGTGTAAATGGATGCGACGGCAGTGGCTGCAGCTGTGGTAGCAGCCGCTATGTTGGAGGCAATGGCGGCTGCAGCAGCAGAAACCTGTGTGCCAATGTCAGTGGTTACTGCTGCAATGGGATCAACGATGACAGCGGCCTCGGTCTATGATTCTATCGCACGCCCCGCTGAGGTTGATGTAGGGGTGCGTGACACCCTATTCGTCGCTGCGAAGTTCCCCGTTGATGGTGCAGCAGCATCAATGACAAGAGAGGCCGCCCGTGTTACAGAAGACGGCAACAATATGGCGCCTCTGTAGAGACCGACCAAAAGGTCAACAAAGTCATCCCCCTCCTGAGTCCGAGGAGAGTGAGAGGAGTTTCTTACCAAAGCACGTCTCGATGCAGAGGAGCCGAGGAACACGGGTGATCCTCCACAGGTTGCACGATATCGTTGTTCCCAACAAGCTGCACTGTGCTCTGTATAGTAGGACCTGACGGGGGCCGCAAGCGGAGGCTCGTTGTCCGCCAACAAGACGCTCTCTGCCACCGAGGTGGCTGGGATGTGATGGGGGTGATGGCGGTCCATCACTACCTAAGGCCACAGCTATCAGCCTTATTGTTACCGCAGCAGCAACTGCAAAGCTGAATGGTGAATGCGAATGCTGCTGATCTTTCCGATGCTGCTGCTTTTGTGGCTGATGTAGTTGCCGCGGCCGCTGCTACTACAAATGCGACTGCTGCTGTAGCTGACAAGTCTGCACCTGCTACAGTTGCTACTCCTGTTGCCAAGGCTGCAGCTGTAGCTGATGCTGCTCCTGCTTCGAGGCCACAACAGTTGCTGCAGTTGCTGTGACTATAGTGGCAGCTGCTGCTGTGGCTGGTGGTGCTGTGACTGTAGCTGTCGAAAGCACGGCTGTGCAATTGCTGTTGCAGTTGCCGAAGCTGCAATTGCTGCAGCTGCTGCTCTTAGTGCCAAGGCTGTAGCTGTAGCAGCTATTGCTCCTGTTCCAAGGCTACTGCAACTAAAGAGTCTGCAGCTACTACAGTTTCTGCTCCTAAGTACCGAGGCCGCAGATGCAGTGGCTGCTGCTCCTTTGACTGCCACAATAGTGGTTGCTATGGTTGCTGAGACCACAGCGCAAGCTGATGCGGCTGTTGGTACTGTAGATGCAGCTGCCGAAGGCGTGACTGTGCAGCAGCTGTAGCAGATGCCAAATCTGCAATTGCTGCTGCGAGAAATATGGCTGTAGGTGCTGCTGCTATTATGGCAGCAGCTGCGGCTGATGTTACTGCTGCAGCTGCTATTTTAGTTGCTACTGTGCTTGAGAGGGATAGCGACGGTGGCCGAAGATAGCAGCTAGAGCATTCCGCAGCTCCAATGGTGACGTGGGTAAAGTGGGTACGCCAAAACCCATGGGTATGACAATGCCCGCGGGTGCACCAGTGTAGCCACGCGTGGAATCCAAGACATAGGCTACGATGGCCGGGTGGAACGGAGAGTCCTAGCCACAGCTGCTGAGAAGAAATCGTGGCGGGGGTAGCGGCAGTGGCGATGGTTGCTTCTCCCACGGCCAGGACCTTGCGTTCAAGGGTGAATGCAAGTCACTCTCTCACTACGGCGCTCTGATGCCAGTAGGGAACCAAACGTAGTGAGGGAAGCCATGAGACAAGAGAGACTCACGGTTTGAGCAATGCGACGTGGAGACTGCAAGCACGTCAAGTGTCGGACCAAGAGAGGTCAGTCACGTAACAGTAAGGTGCTGTTCGTAGGGGAGAGGGAAAGGAGCGAGTGAGCAGCGAGCTTGCTCTCGCTCGAGTCCTCACCTCTACCAGGTGGCAGCCTTGGGTGTTGAACCTGTCTTCCCCCCCCTTTTTTAGTTTCTCCTGTTTTTATAACTTCACACCGCAGTGCACCAACTACGGGTATAAAACCGGATGACCTAGCTCTAGCATCAAGTTAGGAAGAGACAATGCCACCATCAATTCAATGAGAGCATAAGTGCTGCCGTTGTCCCCATGGACCACGAAAACGGCTCAGTGATGGTGAACGCTCCAGCAGCAGAATCTCTTCTCGCTCAGTCACCTGCATCAGTGATGAGTGAGGTGTGCAATGAGGGCAGAGGTCACAACGTGTCTGAGACACAGAACCAACAACCAGCTGGTATTGGTAGCTTACATCAGCATCAGGAAGGAGCAGGCTTGACTTGGCCGCTTACATCAGCAGCAGTGGACGGCAGGCTAATGCAACGAGTGCTACACTAGCGGCACTTAGTGCCCAGCTAGCTGTGGGTAGCTGCCACTTGCAATCAACACTGGTAACCTGCAATTAGCATATGCTGCATCAAACAAAAAAAGCAAGCCATAGCGACAGGCAGTAGCAAGGAGAATTTACAGCAGCAGCAGGCAACAGTAGCCATAGCCATCAAAAGCAACAGTGGTTGATCTCTCTCTCTCTCTCTCTCTCTCTCTCTCTCCCTCCCCCTCTCTCTTTCCATCTCTCTCTCTCTCTCTCTCTCTCTCTCTCTCCCTCCCCCTCTCTCTTTCCATCTCTCTCTCTCTCTCTCTCTCTCTCTCTCTCCCTCCCCCTCTCTCT